>JBBPBX010029786.1:0-28797 GCA_038048925.1 Garcialebias charrua
AGCACATATCTGAACATTCAATCATAATGAGCAGCATAATTTCAGAGTTTGAGGTTGAAAAGAATAATTGGTTAGATTCAAGTTAAGTTATACAAATCTTTAAAGCTTTTCAAATTCCACCAGTTTTACCTGTTTAGAGAAGGAGTCCTCGAGGTGGGTGTAATCAGCTGGGCGGTCTGGATCAGGGGAATGAGGAGGCCCTATGGCAACACCGTGAGTGAAGTTGGACTGTGTTTGCTGCTGAGGTTGGCGTTCGTCGAAGGAATACTGCAGTCTCATGTTGGACAGGATGATGCGACGTGTCATGCGACTCTCTGAGGCTGAGCTTCGAAGGCGCTCAAAGTTTTTATTCATGCGATACTGTCTGAAGGCCGTCTGAATGATCTTAGCTGCCCTTCGACTTACAAAAGAGCCACCATACTTTCTCTCCAACATTTCCGCCTGTAACGGTTGAGGCAAAATATGGAGAAGCAACAATAAATGTATGCACTCATACCTCAGTGACACAGATTCATATTAAATCAAATGTTAAGCATTTCTTAAAGAAATGCATATCACCCACCTCCTTTCATGAGCAAGTTTTACAAAGTAGACTACAATCATCTTATGCCGAGAAATGACAAAGCTATACACATTTTGGTCAAATCTTTTTATGTGATGTCATGCATTATTGCAAGACGTCATGTGATCTGTCAACACCTGAAGTATGCGTTAAGAACACACTTTCACAACCGTACCAAATTTTAACTCGATATCAGCAGAACTGATTGAATTGTAGCCATTTTTGAGCTTCTTAATTTCAGTGACCTGTATCAGCTATGCTGAAATACATATTCTAAAAGTTAATCAGTTCTATACGTAGTGGTGTTTTAATGTTTGCAAAGCCTTTAGAATTTTCTATATTTCTGCATAAATATGACCTAAAACATCATCAGATTTTTGCACAAGCCCTAAAAGTTGCTAAAGATAACCCAGATGAGATAAAAGCATTATACTTGCTCTTATTTATTGTGGAAAATGATCAACTATTATACATTTGTGAGTGACAAAGTATGTGAAAATTTGCTTTCAGTATTTGGGGTGACCCCCCTGTAAAACAATAACTGCAATTGTTTTCATTCAACCTTTATTTATACAGGTTAGTCTCACTGAGCCATGAGGACACATTTTCAAGAGACCTGTTTTAGACAAAACCACAGATGAGGTACACACACCAATTAACAGCCAAAAAAATGCATATAAAATGAAAATAAAATAGAAGTAGTGATATAAAACAAAATTAAAAACAAGCTGCATTATGAAACGAGGTAATGATGGTGAGCCGTCCTGGCCCAAATGTAGCAAAACAGGCCCAAACCATGATACTACCACCACCAGTGTTTTCCCTACCATTATTCAGTGTGGGCACCCTGCCAGGTCAACAGAACTAAGCGCCCTGCCTACCAAACCAACCCTCCTCACCCCCCGTTGACAAATGCCGGCATTGACGTAGCGCTAAGCTAGCAGCGTGCGATACAGACACGCTGGTTAAAAAGCTAGCAGAACGCAACACTTCCTTAACGCTGATCCAAGCCGTTTCAGTCACCCCAACCCCACCGACATTGTGGGGAGAAACGGCGTGCAACACAGACCTGTCTCCATCTCCACCCCACCTAACAAAATCCCGGAAGAGATGAGCGCCCTGCCAGTGCCAAGGCATGTTACCTAGGGGAAACACTGAACACCATGTCCAGAGGACCAGACTTAGCTTTTTTGGATTTTTCTACCTGGATTATTGAGCATGCATCAGGGTACTGAACACCATGTTTCACAGATGGGATAAGGTTCTTATGCAGGAATGCATGTACAGAGTTTTCATTTCTCCAAACAACACTTTTTCATTTAAACAAAAAAAAAGTATGTTTTGGTCTCATCTGTCCACAAAACATTCTTCCGACAGTCTTCTGGCTTGTCCACGTGATCTTCAGCAAACTGCAGATGAGCAGCCATGTTCTTTTTGGAGAGCAGAGTCTTCCTCCTTCAACCATGCCATGACACCATTGTTGTTCAGAGTTCTCCTGATGGTGGACTCATGAACATTAACATCAGTCAATGTGAGAGAGACCTTCAGTTGTAGAAGTTACCCTGGGGTCCTTTGTGACCTCCCTGACTATTACTGTACACACCTTGCTCTTGGAGTGATCTGTGTTGGTCCACCACTCCTGGGGAGGGTAACAATGCTCTTGAATTTCCTCCATTTGTCCACAATCTGTCTGACTGTGGATTGGTGGAGTCCAAACTCTTTAGAGATGGTTTTGTAAACTTTTCCAGCCTGATGAGCATCAAGAACTCTTTTTCTGAGCTCCTCAGAAATCTCCTTTGTTTGTGTCATGATCCACTTCCACAAACATGTTGTGAAGAGCAGACTTTGATAGATCCTGTTCTCTAAATCAAACAGGGTGTCCACTCACACCTGATCATCATCACATTGATTGAAAACACCTGACTCTAAGGTTCACAATTATACTTTAACCAATCACAAATATGTAATATTGGTTCTATTTCATCCCTCCTGACCGCCAGGGGCGGTGCTTTCAAGCACGAATGAACATTCTTGCGCATGCGCAGGTCGAGTACAAATAACAACAACGTCAGCCCGTGACCTGCCGGGGACCCGCGTGACTCTATATAGGCACGTCACATCCGGGACCCAGTCCCTCAATCTTCTCGCAAAGCAAGGATTCAGAGGGACTAAGCACCCTGGCGGTCATCCGGGATTCATAGAACTGTAGTTACAGTAGTAACTTTCGATCATTTTCTTCAACAAATGAATGACCAAGTATAATATTTTGTTTAATTTGTTTAACTGGGTTCTCTTTAGTTACTTTTAGGACTTGTGTGAAAATCTGAAGATGTTTTAGGTCATATTTATGCAGAAATATAGAAAATTATAACGAGCTCACAAAATTTCAAGCACCACTGTAGATGTGCATCCTACGATAACATTAAAAGTTTAATAAAAATCTGGCCAGTGGTTCATAACACTCAGAAAGATCTGAAACTATCAACATTCATCTCTCTTGGATCCTTTATGTCAACCGTAGTAGAAAATGTCATCAAGAAACTTGACCATTGCAGATGTTTCTAACCACTACTTATCCAATATACATGTCATTGTTGTTTTTTTTTGTCTGCTTGTTTTGTATATAATGTATATAGAAATCTGTCATATCCTGTTGGTTTTGAACTGTCAACATCTGTTTACTGTGATTGTAGTTTTCTTTATTTTCTTTTTGATAAGTGCAAATGCCTATTGCCAATGTGACGTGTGCTGCTGACCACTTGACCAGGTCACCCTTGTAAAAAAGATCTCGATCTCAACGGGCTCTACCTGGTTAAATAAAAGTGATTGATTGATTGATTGACTGATTGATAAAATATTTTGCTAAGTATCATAGCTTAAACACCAAAACAAAAACAAACAAAAAAAAACACATTCAATTCCAGCTGAAATCCTTTAACAAACAATACACTCAGTTTTGTTACCTTCTTATCCTGCAGATCTGTTGACAGTTCATAGCTGTCTGAAAGGGCCTTGCACCTCTTGTTCTCCTCCTCTTCCTGCTTGCGGAGGGCCAGACTTGCAGGCTGGTGGCGTGTTCGCAGCACCCAGGCCAGGCTCGCCGAACTGGGGGTGGCCTTGCTTGCAGGGCCCTTGGAAGTGGAGGGAGCGATGCTGCTGCCATCAGTGTAGCGCTGTGAGCTGTGAAGGTAAGGCTTCTGGCTGAAGGAGCTGTCTTTGTGGGAGACCGTCTCTGGACACTGGGATTCCCCTTCCACACTGCAGAAAACAAAGAGTGGAAGCTATAAGAAGAAGCCTGACAAAGGTTTATGCCAAACATTTTGACACGCATAACACTGAGTATTGTTGTATTCAGGAAGTTATACAAAGTAGCGATGCAGAAAAACTAAACAGACTTACTTGTAAATTTTAGAGCGCCGTGAAGCCAACCACCTCTTAGTGGTGTTCATTGTGAACTTGATGGCAATTCTTATTATTTTAAGCACTACCAGTCCCAGAACATGACAACATTCCTTGCTTACTCAGTGATTTGGTAATCCATGTGACAAAAAACCTTCTGTCATCCATTTTTCTTCTTCCAAAGAGTTCAGTGTAGTTAATATTTTGCCAAGTCAACTCGTCTGTCTTCACCACTATGACGTCCTTGTCAGTCAAGCACAGCAGCAGTAAAACATTTTGAACAGTCAGCAGCTACATAAACAAGCTGCCCCATACCAGAGACACTATACTGACAGGAAAAACCAGGTCGTTTCAATGGGAGCAGGTGTAAAACAAGCATCATCAGCTTACTGAGAAATATGACAAAATGGTTTCAATAAAAAGTCATGTGACAACCTCTCACAGTCCAAAACACAGAAATGATCCTGAGCTGTTCAGATTAAAGACTTAATCCATCTGCTCTGCTGTCAGAAAAGTAATAAAACAGAATAAACTTATCAGAAAGTGTCTCAAAGATCCTCCAGTGTCCCAGTGCGCAGAAAAATCCACCCAACTCAGTGTGTGTTTGGGAAAACAGCTCTCGTCACGTTCCTGACTACATTTACATTTGTCTTCTGGTGTTAGCCACACCCCCCTCCTGTCAGCTGCGCCCACAGCAAGGCAGAGTACAACCGGGGTCAGGAAGTGTGTGGGAACATTACATTCAGCACACCAAAACTCTAGTTATGACAACAACAAAATGTCAAAACATAATAAGACGGGCTCTGTAAAGTCTGATTACAACAAGGAACCAAAATGATGCCTTGGTAAAGGAAGCGCTTTGGCGTCACTGTTCTCAGCTGCAAGCACTTCCTGTGTTTGAGTGTACAGTAGACAGTAAAAACAAGACCAGACAGATGTTGCTCAGGCAACAACAAAAAAAAAAAGCAACTTACTCAGTTGAAGTTATGATTAAAAAAAGTGAGTGCTGGAATAAACCTATATACGATTATAGTAAGAAACTTTGAGTGTTTGATGTGTGCAGAGGGGAAATCATGGGACAATGCAGCGTCCTTAGGCAGGACATCCTGTGCCTTTAACAACACATGACTTAAGGCTGTTGAATCTAACAACAGCCCCAAGGACAACACAGTTATGTTGCACAACACCAGGATCACTCAAGAAGCCCCTGCAATAAAAAGCACAACTCTGACATCTGTCGGGAAGTAATGATCAGCACAACTAAAGCCTGGACACGACAAGGTGGATTGTTTCTCCATTTTGGGAGCAACAAGTTGTTGTGAACAACTCCCTTTCCTCTTGGATACAAACGTATTTTCTCTGCAGCATGATTTATCATTCCTCCTCCTCTGCTCCTTTAAATAGAGAAACAGAGAAGGAGGAGAGGGGTTGCTTGGTGACGGTTGCTATGGGCCCTTTGTGGGCAGCAAGGCTGTTGTTGGGTTAAAAAGCATACCGGTAGTTGCCATGACAATGTATTGACTGTTATTTTTATTAAGGTGGGTGTTCAAGATGCTCCACTGGTTGTAAATGACTGTCTAAATAATGCTTGCCTTTTTGTGAAGGCAGCTAAAATGAGTTTTTGCACAGAGTGAATCAGGCAAATACAATTTGTCTATACTGTACTTAAAAAAAAAAAGATTGTGTTTGTGTATGAATGTCTATTTGTCAGGCCGGGTCGTAGTCTGTCCCCTCTTCGATACAGCTGGGGCTGCTTGGTGTTGCGCACCTGGCACGTGGCCCCCCTAGTGGGGTGTGCCCTTGCCTGTCGGCGCGCTTGGGGCCCTAGGTGTCGGGCGCTTGGGCGTATGTCAGCTCGGCCTGGTGGCTGCCTGGTGGGGCTCGGGTCCTCTGGTCCTGTCGGGCCGGGGCCTGAGGGGTGGGCGTCCCCGGTGCCCGGGCCTTGGTGCCTAGGCCTGGGGCTACGCCGGTGCAGCGGGTTCCGGCAGGGGCCTGTGAGTATGTCGCTGTGGGCCCCGGGGGGTCATTGTGTGTAGTCGCTGGTGGGGGTCTTCCGGTTCTACCCTATGGTCGGATCTGGGAGGTGGGTGAGTGGCTCGTCATGTTTGGGTGGCCCTGGGGGCTCTGCGCTCGGGGTCCTTCTTGGGGTCTTGGGCTCTGGTCCCCCTTATATCTGCCTCGGGCCTTGGGTGGCGGATCTCTGATGCTTCACGGTCTCTACTGAATGTTCTATAGAGAAGCCTTATTCACTTATGCATGCTCACAACCACACACAAATGGATGCGGGGATATAAGTGTATATATCATATGTAGATATGTAGATGGGTATATGACTGCATATGAATGTATATGTATGTATGTATATATTTGTAGATATAGGTATATATATATTTATAGAAATCTTCTGCAAAGTCATGTATGTTATGGGTCTTTTAGGCATGTGTTTTGTTGCTGTGTTCTGTTATGTACTTTGCAGGATTGCGGACGGCGGTCGGGTGTGTTTGCCTTGTGCTCTTTTTGTAGATAATTGTTATGTTTTGTAGTCTTGCTTTCAGTCTTTCCTTTCTTTCTTTCCTAAAAAAAATAATCAGAGTCAGAGAGTCAGAGAGAATTTATTGTCATTTGCACCGCATGTAGTACATGTGTTGAAAACGAGATTATGTACACAGGGTCCCAGTTACATCCAACAACAAATGCAAGAGAAATACAATAATAACATCTAGGATTAACTAAGAGAGACATCACATCAGCTAGTAATACACTAAGCCCTAATGTAGTAGAAAAACATCATTATAAACAGCAGCACGAACATGAGCAGATGGTCACAGATGAACGCAGCAACAAGAAACAGATCAGTACAGTATCAGTATGATGTGACATTTTGCAGTGTTTATTCTTATTATTTATTTATTCATGAGTCTGACAGCCTCAGGGTAGAAGCTGTTTCTCAGTCTAGTGGTTCTACATTTGATGCTCCTCAACCTCCGTCCCGAGGGGAGTGGTGCAAAGAGTGAGTGTGCTGGGTGAGTGAGGTCTTTCATGATGCAGGTGGCTCTTTTTCTGCATCTGGAGGTGTAAATGTCTGTGATGGTGGGGAGACTGACTCCCACAGACTTCTGTGCAGCCTTCACCACTCTCTGCAGAGCTTTTCTCTCTGCAACTGTGCAGCCTCCATGCCACACGTTGATGCTGGAGCACAGGACGCTCTCCACTGCACACCTGTAGAACGAGGTGAGGACTGGGCTTCTCAGACCGGCTCGTCTCAGCCGTCTGAGGAAGTAGAGTCTCTGATGACCTTTCTTGATCAGGCTGGTGGTGTTATTGCTCCAGCTGAGGTTATCATTCAAGTGTACACCCAGGTATTTGTAGCTGGAGACCACCTCCACCGCAGATCCACCTATATACAGTGGGGTGTGGGTGTGTTTGTTCCTTCTGAAGTCCACAATCATCTCCTTCGTCTTCTTCACATTCATGTGAAGGTTGTTCTCTTTGCACCAGCTCTCCAGATGTTCCACCTCCTGTCTGTAGCTGGATTCATCATTATCTGTGATGCATCCCACCACAGCTGTATCATCTGCAAACTTAACAATATGACAGCCTGGATGTGTGGCTATACAATCATATGTGAGCAGAGTGAACAGAAGAGGGCTCAGCACACATCCCTGAGGAGAGCCAGTGCTGAGGGTGATGGTGGAGGAGGAGAAGTTGTGGATCTTCACGGACTGTGGTCTGTCTGTTAAGAAGTCTAAGACCCAGTTACAAATAGAGGGGCTTAGTCCAAGTGTGGATAGTTTGTCTATCAGAGTTTGGGGGATCATGGTGTTGAAGGCAGATGTGAAGTCCACAAAGAGCAGACGCACGTATGAGTCCTTCTGATCCAGGTGGGTGAGAGCAGTGTGGACCACGGAGGAGATGGCGTCCTCTGTTGATCGGTTCTCACGATATGCATATTGATGAGGGTCCTCGTTGATGTTGACGGCTGTCTTGATGTGGGACATGACCAGTTTCTCAAAACATTTAGCGACTATCGGGGTGAGGGCCACCGGTCTATAGTCATTCAGACCAGTCACTGTGGAGCTTTTTGGGACTGGGATGATGGTGGCGGTCTTCAGGCAGGTGGGAACTGACTCCAGTGCAAGTGAGGTGGTGAAGATGTCAGCCAGCACCTCACAGAGCTGGTCCGCACATTCCTTCAGAACTTTCCCTGGGATGTTGTCTGGACCCGTAGCTTTATGAGGGTTGATCCTTCTGAGACTGCCTCTCACTTCTGCTGCGGTCACTTTGAGGTGCTCCTCGTCTGGTGATGAGGTGAGTCTGGTGCTAGTTGGTCTGTTTGGATCATCAAAACGTGCATAAAACTTATTGAGGGCATCAGGCAGGGATGGGTCCCTGGGGCATTGTTTGCTTTTGCCCTTGTAGTCTGTTAAGCATTTGATGCCCTGCCACATGCTCCTTGGATCATGTGAGGTGAACTGTCCCTCGATCCTCTGTGCATACGCGGCTTTGGCCTTCTTTATGCCATCATCCAGTTCTCTCCTGCACTTTCTCAACTCCTCAGTGTCTTTAGACTTGAATGCAGTGTCCCTGGCTGCCAGCAGGGTGCGGACATCTTTATTTAGCCAGGGTTTTTGATTGGGGTAAAATTTAACACACTTTCTTATGGATACATTTTCAGCACATGTACTGATGTAACCCAGGACAGAGGAAGCATAAAGCTCCAGGTCAATTGAATTTCCATTCGTAGCTGCCTCTTTGAAGACAGACCAGTTTGTGTTTTCAAAGCAGTCCCTCAGCATGGGGGAACTATCTTGGCGCCACGATGTTATCACTCTTTGTTCTGGCATCGAACGTCGGAGTGGGGGGAGCTGTCTAGGGACCAATAGCAGGGAGCGATGGTCGGAAGCCCCGATCGGTGGGCGTGGCTTCGCCGTGTACGCCCCCTTCACATTCGTGTAGACCTGGTCTAATGTCTTATTTCCTCGTGTTTCTGTGAAAACGTGCTGATTGAAGGTTGGAAGGATGGCACGTAAATCCACGTGATTGAAGTCCCCGGAAACAATGAAAAACCCCTCAGGATATTTACACTGCAGCGAAGTGAGTAACTCATGAATTTCTTCCTGAGCGACTTTAGCATTAGCATCGGGTGCTATGTAAACATTGCTTATTATTATCGCTGAATAGTCGCGGGGAAGATAATGTGGCCTACATCTTATATTATTATTATTATATTATAATAATCATCATAATGGTGTGAAGAGGATGGCTGTAAGGTGAGAAGGGAGCCCATCTATAAAAGGAAAAAAAAAATAATAAAAAAAATAAAATTAGGTGAATATTATCGTATTGTCTTTGAGAATTCACACGAGTAAAAAGCTTTCATATATTTATATATTTTAAATAAACTAGTCCTGGAAGCACTGCTTCAGATTGTACAGGAAACTGTTGCTTTATTGTTATATCTGTCTTGTTTTCCTCTTTTTTTCTTTTCATGAAGACAAAAAGTTTTGAATGATAAAATCGAAATTATTTTCATGACTTTGAATGAATTTGTTTGACAGAGGCCTCTAAATAGTAGTCGAAAATGGACTCCTTTGTGTTGCACCTGCACAGAAAGGCAGAACAGAATAAATAATCTTTTGTGTCTTCTTTGTTTTGAAGCAAGTTCTTGCAATTAAATTTTGCATTTATCTGCAATGATTTACACAGAAAAGGGTCATTTCTAGGGCAATGTTTAAAATTGATATAATTTTGTCCAGGGTGGCACGGTGAAGCAGTGGTTAGAACTGTTGCCTCTCAGCATGTTTTTCCTGTGCGTGCATGGGCTTCCTCCAAATACTAGTCCTATTTTCTCCCACAGTCCAAAAACATACATGCTAGCTTCATTGGTAACTCAATTCTCTCTAGGAGTGAATGGTTGTCTCTTATGTGTCCCTCTGAAGGACAGGACACCTGTCCAGGGTGTCCCCCACCTCCCACACAATCTACCTGCAAATACTACGTGGGGGTCTTTAATAGCAATAATAATATTGTTTGTGAAACTTTATAGCTGTCAGTGAGGGAAACAGTATTTTTATTTCCAATAAACAAATGTATATTTCAGCTTTAGAGGTTTATACACAGCATTTGTTGATAATCAGTCAAGCAAAGCATTTTGATGACTTTTATTTTATGGAAAGTTGCATTTATCAGTTATGATGGTTTTAATTAATTTTAATCTATTTCATGTTGTCACATAAAGAAGGCATTTGCCACACTTTGTTAACAAATAACTTTTCAGTTTATGATTTTTTTTTTGGTTGGGATTTTGCCTAAATCACTGTGCAGAATAGTTAAATATGAGAGCATGTGAGAAAATTCAAATGTTACAAAATGTTGAAAAAAAATCTTCTGAAACAAAATATATAAATTTGTTGACAAAGAATTGTAAGTTCATATGTTTTTGACCATATTAATTCACAAACATGATTCCCATGAGCAGCAATGTTATTAAAATACAGGATAACATTTCATCTTCAGCTAAATGTAATTCAAAGGACAATCTGAGGGACAAACACAGCCTTAAGCCTGAGTATGCTGGTGAAGATTCTCAGGGTTGGAGGAGGGTTGAGGTTCTGTCCTACTTGTTAGAAATATGCTGTCAGACTGATGAAGTCTCAGGACTCCGTTCAATTCTACATAAACTGATAAATTAAAACATAACAACAAGTAAATTGGCTTGGTTGGATGCTGTTTGGGAAATCCTTTACATGCATAATATTGTCAACATCATGACACATTTCATTTGCTTCTCATGTTTTCATTCTTCAGTAAATTGGTTGTGCAGGAAAAAGAACCAAACAAGATGGACAGGTGGGACAGAGACACAAGACTCTTGAGTAAATGTCCTGGCAGTTTATATTATGAACAGAGGATTCAAGAGAGATCTCCAAGGGAAATCTAGGTAGTAAATTTCAAACATTTTATCAATACATGATCTGACATCTCAGGATCAGTATTGATCATCTAATGAAAAAGGTTAGTGTTGGTTGCAGGTTTTGCAATATTCCAGTGTGCTTTTTATTCTGTTGCTTTGATCAAACTTGCCTGTTTTTGTAATTTCATCTGCATAACTATTTGCAGCTGCTAGAATCCTCCACATGTGCCCCCCTCAGCCAGTCTGCCCTGCAGGGGTCTCCAGTGGTCTGCTGTCAAATCTTTGGTGCCCTGTACTTTCCAGAGTTCACAGTTACCAGTAATCTACTTGTTGGGGGTATTTTGACATTGTCTGCTCAAAGTCCTCCTTTGTTTGTATTTGAGTTTTATCTTTGGGTCATAAGATTTGTTTTTGGTCGTCTAATTCACTATTTCACTTTTTAGAAGTAAAACAAAAAAATCCTGTTAGCCGATTATTTTTGGTTTTGCTCACTTTTAAACTTCAGGTTAGTTAAGCTGCTGATATCTGAGGTACAAATATCAAAGAACATCCAAATGTACAAAATAAAGTAGATATGGTGACTTAAAGTCCTGTAGAAATGAAGTACAGTACATAAAAAATATAACCTCTTAATTATTTTGCTTTAAAAAAATAAATTACCATTTTATTTATTTGATATGTTTATCTATGACGTTGGAATTATTGTGAAGTACTTTGGTCAGCTGTGGTTGTTGTAAATGTGCTATATAAATAAACTTTGACTTGACTTGATATAAATCCATCTGTTGTCTATACCCTCTTCATCCTGCTCAGGATTACAGGGAGCTGGTGCTTGCTGATGGTGATATAGAGGTGGAGTACACCCTGAACAGGTCGCCAGTCCATCACAGGGCCACACATGAGACAACCATTACACTCGCATCTAAGTTCAATTTAAAGTCACCAGTTAACCTAACATGACTGCTCTTGGACTGTGGGAAGAAACTGGAACCAGAGAAAACCCACACCTGCAGGTGGGGACAACATGTGAACTCCTAACAGTAAGGCCCCAGCCCTGCTCCAAATCCAGTACCTTCCCACTGCGAGGGAACAGTGCTGTACCACCATGCTGACTAATAATACAAACTCACCAGGCCCAAGTCAGATCCTGAAATCCTCAACAAAAAGAACATCTTTAGTTAAACTGAATCAAATCTGAGTCATTAAAAGTATTAAAAGCAGCGAGTCAGAAAGTACTGATGTGACTAAAACCTGCAATAAAATAATCTCTGCTGCAGCTCCAGTTTGACCAAAACGTGCATCAAAGAGTTCAACAGGACTTAGAAACAGACAGTGAAAGGGATGATATTAAAAGGTTTGTTGTAAAAACATAATTGTGGTCATATCACAGTTGGCATCTGAGTCTCATTATTAATGTAAGAAGCCTGCTTTCTATATAGAGTGCCAATACAGTATGTCTCTAGAGGCTCCTTTCTGAGGATCAGCCAACAGATTCACTTCCTTCAACCATTTAACAGGAGCTGAAACAGATGGCTGCATGCTAATAAACTAAAACGCGATCAGAGAGAGTTTAGAAAATAAAAGACAAAGAATGGAAAGTGAATGGGCTGCAAAACAACTCTGCCTCCTGTTCCTCGATCATATATTATTGATGTGGCGAGTGTGTGTGTTGAAAGCGCAGCAGTAGATGGGACTGTAGCCGTTTTCGCATTGGCCAGCCCTCAATGGCCCGGAGCTCCCCTGGGTGTCTCTGGGCCACCCGCGTTCATTACGCATTTGCCGCAAAGCCGCCTTGAAGTGGGTGGGCAGTTCTCTGGAAGTGGGTGGGGTGCTCTCTTCACGTGGGTGGAGTGTTCGTGTTTTAAGAGAGGAGACTCGGCAAAAAAAAAATTGTTAGCTGGATATATATATATTAGTGTTTCTGCGTTTAATTTTTGTTAATAACTGATCACAAATCAGCTTATGTTACAACGTAAATAACACGAAGCGCACACCCATTTCCGCCTTTCAGCGCGACCTGAATGTCATTAAACAGCATTAAACAATAACTAATATTGTCTAACTGTTGCGCGCAGCCAGGGTTTTAAAATATAACGAATAATCTCTAACTTTTACGTGCAGCTAAAATGTCAGGAGGAGTGATTGCTATATGGGCAAGTTAGACACCTGAAAAATCAGTCTGTTCGGATAGCACAACGAGTAAATGCGTTAACGTTTTGACCGGGAGAAGTGGGTTCGCTTCCAGCCTGGGACAAAGTTATTTTACTTTTTTTTTCTCTTTATTCACATTTTCTTTTAAATAAAAAGGAGTTTGTTTGCAAACTCCTTTTTATTTAAAAGAAAATGTGAATAAAAAGAAAAAAAAAGTAAAATAACTTTGTCCCAGGCTGGAAGCGAACCCACTTCTCCCGGTCAAAACGTTAACGCATTTACTCGTTGTGCTATCCGAACAGACTGATTTTTCAGGTGTCTAACTTGCCCATATAGCAATCACTCCTCCTGACATTTTAGCTGCACGTAAAAGTTAGAGATTATTCGTTATATTTTAAAACCCTGGCTGCGCGCAACAGTTAGACAATATTAGTTATTGTTTAATGCTGTTTAATGACATTCAGGTCGCGCTGAAAGGCGGAAATGGGTGTGCGCTTCGTGTTATTTACGTTGTAACATAAGCTGATTTGTGATCAGTTATTAACAAAAATTAAACGCAGAAACACTAATTCAGCTAACAATTGTTTTAGGGGTTTCTCGTTTCTGTAGTTAAATTTGAATGAAATTCAACCCTCGCGCTGAGGTTGTTTGAATGAGTCCCGCCCCTGCTGCAAACAACGAATCAAATGAGAGCTGAAACTAGCCCTGTCGGGCTCGGCCCGATAAGAACCACGGTGAAGATGGTTCCAGAACAAGGGTGGATCCCGGGCGGAAAAGGTAAATGCGAAGACGCCGAACCCGGGTTAGAAGCTGGGAGAGCCGGGGAGGGCCGGCCAATGCGTAAGCGGCTTGTGTGACTGAACCCTCAGCAGGACACGAGGCTGGTGGATTAACCTCTCAGGTGCCACAGGGAAGCCAATAATTGCATCAAACTGGGCACTGAATCTGTATTTAATCTCATATTGTTTCTAATCCCTTTATCTCCAACTTCAGAACGAATTTCACAGTTTCTTCCAAAGCTCATTACTCAAAATGAGGACTGCGAATACGGAAACGACCCTCAGCAAAATCCCCGCTAATTACTTTGGAGATGTGCGATGTGATAACGTTTCCTATTAATTTCTTGAGGCTTTAAGAGATCAGAAATGCAGCGCAGCCACTCTGTTTGTAAATGACGTCTCATTCTTTGAACTGGGCGAAAGAAAACAATCAGAACATTCACAAGTCACACTGGATCATTCCTGCACCGCCAACACGCTTACATTTTCCAGCGTCCCCTATGGCTCAAACACTCTCTTGAGAGAAGAAGCAATTTTAGGTGAATCTATGTGAAGCACCAAAGCAAAGTGTTGCAGAGTTGGACTGTTTGCACAGCTCAAGATAAGATGCAGCAAAAAGAAAATGACAAATTATCTCATCAGATAATCTCTGCCACTCAAACCAGAATGTAAAAGAATTTGTGCATACAGTTGATGTAACACGAAGGTGCTAACTTTAAAAAAAAGTCTGCCTTTCACTTTCTTTTGTCTCAGTTTATGAAGTTTTCTTGACATCTGCAGAAACAAGTTTGAGGCAGTTACTTGTTCACTTCAAGGTTAGGTGGAATTTAATTGTCATCCATATGCTGGTGAAGATTCTCAGTCGTCCAGGACATGATGAAATCAAAAAAGGCGTTCAATACAGGATCAACTGGACTTTATTTGTTGCAGAAAACGTTTCGACTTCTGTCCAGAAGTCTTTTTCAATTCTGAATGGAAGCTGTGAGAACGAGAAGTTTTATACAGGCTTACAAGTCACGCACCAACATGTGAAATTGGAAACTGAAAAAACACCACAAATTAAATAACATGCCCATTCTATTTAAATTGACAAAACGACCCATCCCAGCTTAACAAAAGGGGTTTGTAACACATACATGTAAATTGAAAGATCACACCAGGAGGTTCCCTTGAGGTCTCTGTTAGAAGACACAAAACTGTATGTAAATTGACAAACAACACCTCCCAAATAACAACAGAGGCTACTCAGAGAACTTTGTTAGTCTAATTTACAGACAAGGCATCCCTGCTCCCATCCGGTGTAAAACGTTTCGGAATCAAATCCAAAACTGAGTTATAAGTCTTAGACAGTTGAAATCTCAGACCTCCTCCTCTGTTAAGAGAAGGTTTCTCTCTCTTAACATACACAGCTTCCTTTACCCCCCTCTCAAACCATCTGTGTTCTCTGTCCAAAATTTGAACATTCTGGTCCTCAAAGGAGTGTCCCTTGTCCGTGAGGTGGAGGTGAACGGCAGAGTTTTGTCCAGAGGAGGTTGCTCTCCTATGTTGAGACATTCTTTTGTGGATAGGTTGTTTCGTTTCTCCGATGTAACGGTCTGAGCAGACTTCGCTGCACTGGACTGCATAAACCACCCCACTCTGTTTGTGTGTGGGGGTTTTGTCCTTCGGATGCACCAGCCTCTGTCTGAGAGTCCGGCTGGGTTTGAAGTGTACTGGGATGTTGTGTTTGTTGAAAATCCTTCTGAAATTCTCTGAGACTCCAGCAACATAAGGAATGACAATGTTTTTCCGTCTGTTAGACTTTTTCTGTTCATTATTGTGTTTAACAGATTTCCTTGCTGACTTGACAAACGCCCAGTTGGGATATCCACATGATTGCAGAGATTTTTTGATGTGTTTCTGTTCCTTTTCCTTCCCTTCTGTCCTTGTGGGGATGTGTTCTGCTCGATGCTGTAAAGTTCTGATGACAGAGAGTTTGTGCTCCAGTGGATGGTGAGAGTCGAACAGGAGATACTGGTCTGTGTGGGTTGGTTTTCTGTAAACTTCAATGTTGAGACTGTCATCTCCCTCCATATGCACCAAAC
Organism: Garcialebias charrua; assembly: GCA_038048925.1. Taxonomy (NCBI): domain Eukaryota; kingdom Metazoa; phylum Chordata; class Actinopteri; order Cyprinodontiformes; family Rivulidae; genus Garcialebias; species Garcialebias charrua. The sequence goes on from JBBPBX010029786.1 coordinate 15,889, forward strand.
AGTCTAAAAAAGGCAGCTTATTGTCGTTAGCATCCTCTCTGGTGAACTTGAAATTGTGAAATTGTCATCCATGCTTGTAAAAGTGCCAAACATGAAAATCCTTGCAAACAGGCATTAAAACAACATGAAAATGTGTAGCAGTAAATATGAACACAGTAGGAGTTACTAGTTTTCTCCTCCAATAACTTTTGTTATTTGCTCAACAACTGTGAGACTAATTAACTTATCCTCAAATGTAAACTTAAAGGGTTATGATTGCTTTGTGTCATTTGATTGATTTAAGAATTTAGTTCAGTTTTTTTTAGGTAGCTGTTCTTTGTGTTTGTTTCCTGTGATAATGACTTTGTGTTCAGTTGTTTCATTGCTTCCAGGTGTTTCCAGTCAGTCTTAGGACTTTTTTCTCAGTCTGTTACTGCTTCTCTGTCCTGCGACATCCATCCTCACCTGTTCCCCATTATAAATAAGACATCTGTATCAAATCTCCTCATCAGCCCCAGTCCATTTATGCCCCTTTGCCCCTTTTTCATTAGTAACTGTACAGCACAGTTTGACTCGGCACAGTTCCAAGGCTTTTCCACTAGTAACGGTTCGTGGAACCGATCCCCTTTTTCAGTACCATTTTCTCTGGGGTTCCAACCGGGCCAAGCTGGCACCAAAACGTGACATCAGAACACTGTCGGTCACTGATTGGTCAGGGGGTGGAGTCACTGGCTGTTTGAGAAACTTTCACAACAACTCGATCCGCCATTTGCAATAACTCAAACTCGAGGACCAACTGCACCTATTTTTAAAATCTTAAAAACAATAATGACAATACAGTGGTCTAATGCTCAAGTGCAGGCATTTGTTTGTGCTTGGTAGCCGATGACAAAATTCAGAGCGAGCTAGATGGACCTCCGCCAGACACCCCCCCCCACCCTTTTCACAGGGGATGCAGGGCATCACCTCCCCGGCTCCAAGCTCCACCGGTCACCGCAAAAGATCCCCTGCGCTGCCAACCCACGGGAGTGGGTGGGCGGGCCCTGGCCTCGCTCGCTCCGGCTCCGCCGGTCACAGTGGAGGATCATACGAGCTGTCAAGGTTCCTTAAGGCTGGAAACCTGAGCCCAGACAGACAGGTGGACTTAGACGGGTCTGGGACGGAAGGTGGAAACGATTTTTAAACACATTTTATGTAGGGATGCACAATTTTATCGGCCTGCTGCCTGGTATTGGTATCGGCTGATATTAACGTTAATTTTCAATATCGGACATAGGCCATTCCATTAAAATAACTCGCCGATATAAAAGGCGCTGTTTTTGCTGCAGCGGCAGCGCTACGTGATGACGTTTGCAGCATAACGTGATGACGTTGCCGCGATAACATAACGCGATGACGTCACCCTATCTCACGGTGGAGAGGAAAATTCAAAATGGCGGTGTGGAAGTTCTATTTTTCGTTGGTGAGGATGTTGGATTCCAAAGATTTGTGGACTACGTTGAGCCTCGCTACATCATCCGCAGTCGGAAATATTTTTCTGACGTAACGTTACCCGAGTTACAACCGTAATTTCCGACGACGTTGAGAAGCTAATAGCCGATAGCACGTCTTGTTGGGTGAGTTTTACCACAGACATTTGGACGTCGTGTTAGCCCTGTTAGCATGAAAAGTCTTACAGCACAATGGACAGACAAAAACATTGAACTTAAAAAGTCTCTCCTTCATGCACAGGAGTGCAGAGGATCCCACACCGCAGCTAGGAACCCGGAACAAGCCTCCACAAGTGAGACAGAATCGCAGGTGACTAATGCTAATAAATAACATTTAACGTTTTTTTTTTAATATAAGTTAAAGTGCTATGCATATCATATGGCTGTTACTGAATACTTTGTATATGTCACCAGCTCTTACAATTGTTGCACAATTTTTGTAGCAAATAAGCCTAAATAAGAGGGATATGTTCTGACAAAAGAACGTATATACAATATCGGATATCGGCCAAAAATCCAATGTCATGCATCTCTAATTTTATGTTTAAAAAATGTTTATTTATTTATTTTTATTAGTGAAGATTTAAAATAAATAAATAAATAAACTGTGCAGGATGAGGTCCTGCCCCAAGTGGAGGAGTTTAAGTATCTCGGGGTCTTGTTCACGAATGAGGGAAAACTGGAGCGTGAGATCGATAGGCGGATAGGTGCAGCATCCGCAGTGAAGCGGGCGCTGTACCGGTCTGTCGTGGTGAAGAGAGAGCTGAGTCGAAAGGCAAAGCTCTCAATTTACCGATCGATCTACGTTCCCACCCTCATCTATGGTCATGAGCTTTGGGTTGTGACCGAAAGAACGAGATCTCGGATACAAGCGGCTGAAATGAGTTTTCTCCGCAGGGTGTCTGGACTCTCCCTTAGAGATAGGGTGAGAAGCTCAGTCATCCGGGAGGGACTCGGAGTAGAGCCGCTGCTTCTCCACATCGAGAGGAGCCAGTTGAGGTGGCTCGGGCATCTGGTTAGGATGCCTCCTGGACGCCTCCCTGGTGAGGTGTTCCGGGCATGTCCCACCGGGAGGAGACCCAGAGGAAGACCCAGGACACGCTGGAGGGACTATGTTTCTCGGCTGGCCTGGGAACGCCTTGGGATTCCCCCAGAGGAGCTGCTCCAAGTGGCTGGGGAGAGGGAAGTCTGGGCCTCCCTACTTAGGCTGCTACCCCCGCGACCCGACCCCGGATAAGCGGACGAAAATGGATGGATGGATGGATAAACTGTGCAGAAAAATCATAAAAAAAACATTATTGGATCTCTCAGGAATATTTCCCTCAAATATGTTTAAAGAAGAGGCACAGCTTTTAGTTCAATTTTATTCTAACCCAGTGGTTCCCAACCTATTTTCCTCAAAGACCCCCCTTCTTACTTCCTAGCCAATCTGGGACCCCCCCCACCCCACCCCATCTCTTGCTACTCCCCTCTCCCAAAAGACTCAATCAGATAAATCTCTTCATCTCTCCTCTTCAAATTATTAAAAGAATAAAGTAAATATTATAAGTAATATTATAAGTAATAGTAGTGTAAATAATAATAAAAAATAGTTACAAACTTTTATTTGTAAAAGGTATAAACTGGTAGTTGTACAACAGAAACCAGAACACTGTTTTGAGAATTACATAACTTTTCTTTAAAAACTAACAACAGAGTAATTTTAAGAACAGTCTTAAATTTTTTTTTGTTTTGTCAAGATATCTTCCTGATCCTGTCATGCAGCTGATTTTTGCAATTTTCAGCTATTTTATCTATTAGGTCCTTGACAATATGCCAATAAAGAAATGACAATAAATAATAAAAAAATGACAAATAATAAAAAAATGACAGTAAAGAAACTCTGACTCTGACAGTGTTAGAGAGCGGGATAGTTTTCATTTCATCCACTGCATGAGCTCCACACATCAACTCAGGCAGGTGGTTTCAGAAGGTTTCTCCAATATTGTGCAGATTTTTAGCCTTAGTGATTAAAAGTGAACACTCAAAAGATGCTTCTTCTGTTGCTCTGTTCACATCACTACCTGCTCTTTCAAAGGCTTTCCTGATGTCAACTGCTTGTTCCTCAAAGTATTCCTGACTTTCACCATCTCCAATAGTAATAACAATGTCAGTTCTAAACTAGAGAAAAATGTACTTATATTGTCAGAAAAATGACTCCTCTGTGTGTTTTTACACATTTAAACATTTACAACTGCATGTGCTTACATTTACTTTATATATTTAATAAACATAAGCTTAACCAAAAGCGACGATATCACCCTGCCTCCTCTCAGGCAGCCATGCTGCCAACTTAAAAAAAAAAAACTTTACTTCAAATACAACAATTTAAAATATACACACAAGAACATTGAACATATTAAAAAAAGAAGAAAAAAGGATGCAAACAATAAAATAAAACAGAAATAAATAAATGCGAGTTACAGAGTTAAGTTGTATTTATTACAGATATTTCTTGTTTTTATAGCCTTTTTGTTATTTGAGTTTGAGATTGAGTCCAGATACAGTTTTACATCCATTACAAAGAGATCAAAAAGGGGTTTCCTATGCATTATTTTACTTTTATGGATACCATTGGCCCTCACCCCGGTAGTCGCTAAATGTTTTGAGAAACTGGTCATGACCCACATCAAGGCAACCGTCAACATCAACGAGGACCCTCATCAATACGCATACCGCGAGAACCGATCAACAGAGGACGCCATTTCTTCCGTGGTCCACACTGCTCTCACCCACCTGGATCAGAAGGACTCATACGTGCGTCTGCTCTTCGTGGACTTCACATCTGCCTTCAACACCATGATCCCCCAAACTCTGATAGACAAACTATCTACACTTGGACTAAGCCCCTCCATTTGTAACTGGGTACTAGACTTCTTAACAGACAGACCACAGTCCGTGAAGATCCACAACTTCTCCTCCTCCACCATAACCCTCAGCACTGGCTCTCCTCAAGGATGTGTGCTGAGCCCCCTTCTGTTCACTCTGCTCACATATGATTGTACAGCCACACTTCCAGGCTGTCATATTGTTAAGTTTGCAGATGATACAGCGGTGGTGGGATGCATCACAAACAATGATGAGTCCAGCTACAGACAGGAGGTGGAACACCTGGAGAGCTGGTGCAAAGAGAATAATCTTCACATGAATGTGAAGAAGACAAAGGAGATGATTGTGGACTTCAGAAGGAACAAACACACCCACGCCCCACTGAAAATAGGTGGGTCTGCAGTGGAAGTGGTCTCCAGCTACAAATACTTGGGTGTACACATGAATGATAACCTCAGCTGGAGCAACAACACCACCAGCCTGATCAAGAAAGGTCATCAGAGACTCTACTTCCTCAGACGGCTGAGACGTAGCTGGTCTGAGCAGCCCAGTTCTCACCTCGTTCTACAGGTGTGCAGTGGAGAGCGTCCTGTGCTCCAGCATCAACGTGTGGCATGGAGGCTGCACAGTTGAAGAGAGGAAAGCTCTACAGAGAGTGGTGAAGGCTGCACAGAAGTCTGTTGGAGTCAGTCTCCCCACCATCACAGACATTTACACCTCCAGATGCAGGAAAAGAGCCACCTGCATCATGAAAGACCTCACTCACCCAGCACACTCACTCTTTGCCCCACTCCCCTCAGGACGGAGGTTGAGGAGCATCAAATGTAGAACCACTAGACTGAGGAACAGCTTCTACCCTGAGGCTGTTAGACTCATGAATAAATAAAAATAAAATAAAAAATAAACACTGCAAAATATCACATCATGCTGATGCTGATCTGTTTTCTTGTTGCTGTGTTCATCTGTGACCATCTGCTCATACAAACTCATGTTCGTGCTGCTGTTTATTTCCACTATATTAGGCTTAGTGTATTACTAGTTGATGTTTTTCTTAGTTAATTCTAGATGTTATTACTGTTTTTCTCTTGCATTTGTTGTTGGATGTAACTGGGACCCCGTGTACATAATCTCGTTTTCATCACATGTACCACATGCGGTGCAAATGACAATAAAGACTCTCTGACTCTCTGACTCTGAAACTTAGCAAGAAACGAGATCAAATTTATAATAAATAAGTGAGAGGAGTATTTCGTCTTGAAATCTAAGATACCAAACAGAACATTTTCAAAATCCAGAAGGAAACCTGGTTGGATATTATTGGATAGCAGAGCAACAATGTCCTTCCAAAACTTTAGTGAGTATGTACACTTCCAAAAAAGATGAACAGATGTTTCTGGATAAAGCTTACAGAAAGAACAGGAAATATCAATATCAGCCTTGTATTTCTGAAGAAAGTGTTTGGTTGGATAAAAATTATGAATTAATTTAAAAGAAATTGCTGGTCGTGCTGGTCGTGGAACACTGGACCAGCTCTACACCCTCAGCAGGGTCCTGGAGGGTGCGTGGGAGTTTGCCCAACCAGTTTACATGTGCTTTGTGGACTTGGAAAAGGCATTCGACCGCGTCCCTCGGGGGGTTCTGTGGGGGGTACTCCGGGAGTATGGGGTACCAGGCCCATTGATATGGGCTGTTAGGTCCCTGTACGACCGGTGTCAGAGCTTGGTCCGCATTGCCGGCAGTAAGTCAGGCTCGTTTCCAGTGAGAGTTGGACTCCGCCAAGGTTGCCCTTTGTCACCGATTCTGTTCATAACTTTTATGGACAGAATTTCTAGGCGCAGCCAAGGTGTTGAGAGGATCCGTTTTGGTGGCCTTAGAATCGCTTCTCTGTTTTTTGCAGATGATGTGGTCCTATTGGCTTCATCAGATCGTGATCTACAGCTTTCGCTGGAGCGGTTTGCAGCCGAGTGTGATGCGGCCGGGATGAGGATCAGTTCCTCCAAATCCGAGGCCATGGTCTTGAGCCGGAAAAGGGTAGCATGCCCTCTCCGGGTCGGGGAGGAGGTCCTGCCCCAAGTGGAGGAGTTTAAGTATCTCGGGGTCTTGTTCACGAATGAGGGAAAACTGGAGCGTGAGATCGATAGGCGGATAGGTGCAGCATCCGCAGTGAAGCGGGCGCTGTACCGGTCTGTCGTGGTGAAGAGAGAGCTGAGTCGAAAGGCAAAGCTCTCAATTTACCGATCGATCTACGTTCCCACCCTCATCTATGGTCATGAGCTTTGGGTTGTGACCGAAAGAACGAGATCTCGGATACAAGCGGCTGAAATGAGTTTTCTCCGCAGGGTGTCTGGACTCTCCCTTAGAGATAGGGTGAGAAGCTCAGTCATCCGGGAGGGACTCGGAGTAGAGCCGCTGCTTCTCCACATCGAGAGGAGCCAGTTGAGGTGGCTCGGGCATCTGGTTAGGATGCCTCCTGGAGAAAAATTAAGTTTATAGATAAGAGACCAAGCTAAAAGTACCTGTTGGTGGAAGTTGGAAAGCTTGGTGGGTATTTTTGGAATACTGTACTGTAATTACAAAGGAGAACAAACTCTAAACCACCTAAATGTGAAAAGACATGTTGTGAAATGAAGTTCCAGATAGAGTTTGGGTTTTTAAGATAAATGTGAAAAGACATGTTGTGAAATGAAGTTCCAGATAGAGTTTGGGTTTTTAAGATAAATGTGAAAAGACATGTTGTGAAATGAAGTTCCAGATAGAGTTTGGGTTTTTAAGATAATTTTTATCAATTTTATTTTAAAGGAGTTATTAAAGGAGTCAAAGTCAATAAAATTTAGCCCACCAGACTTATCATTGTTTAAGAGGACAGATTTACGCAAATGATGTGTTTTGTTTTTCCATAAGAAGTCAGAGAGCGTTCTGTCAGCAGATTTACAAACTGTTTTATCAACATAAAGAGACTGGGCAGTGTAGGCCAGATGGGACAATCCTTCTGCTATTGTTATTGACTTTGACTCCTTTAATAACACCTTTAAAATAAAATGGATAAAAATTATCTTAAAAACTCAAACTCTATCTGAACTAATGAAAATACTTTGACCTGCAATATTGATTCCCTGTATAGGGCTGTTTCTGACATGAGCATTTAGAAACTCAGCTGCTAACAGAAAAAGATAAACAGATAGTGGGCATCCCTGTCGAACCCCTCTCTGGAGACTAAACCTAGGAGACGTACCATAAAGAAGTTTAATGCTGCTATTACTTTCTGCATACAGAGTTTGTACACTTCTATTGAAAAAAATCACCAAAACCAAACCTTTTAAGTGTAGTAAGCATGAATTCATGCTCTAAGGCGTCAATTGTTGTCCTGTATGAATTCAGAATAATTCAGAATATCTAAAATTAGCCAAATATTATTAGAGATATGGCGGTTTTTCATGAAACCAGACTGACACTCGTCAATAATAGGGTCATTTAATTCTATTAGCTAAGATTATTGCTAAAACTTTGTAATTGTTGTTTAATAAAGAGATTGGGTGCCAGTTGTCTAGGAGGAGAGGGTCTTTCTGTGGTTTTGGAACTAAGGTAATCACACCCTGACGTAATGTAGGCAGCAGTCCTTTACGAATGCTCTCAGTGAAAACTTCTAATAAGAATGGAGCTAAACTAACAGAGAACTTCCTGTAGAGTTCTGACGTAAGCCCATCTGAGCCTGGTGATTTATTTAATTTTAACCGGCCTAAAGCACTGATGACTTAATTTAAAGTTATTGGTCTATCACAGAAATCTGCATCATCTTCTACCAGTTTTCTGTTGTCAGAGAGAGAGTCAAAGAAATCTGTGTTTGACTGCAGACAGAATCTGGATGTGTAAAGGTTGCTATAAAAATATGTGCAGAATTTAGCTATTTCTCTCGGGTCCTCTACAACCAATCCACCAATTCTTAACTGTCTCACAGAGTTATTTTTTGACTGTTGTCTCTCCAGCCTAAAAAAATATGCAGAGCTCTGCTCACCTTTCTCAAGCCATTGTCTATGTGATCTAACATATGCTCCCTCAGCTTTCCTTTTATAAATCCCGTCTAGCCTAAGCTGCATCTCATCAAGTTCAGCTTTTTCACTGACATCCAGAGAATCAGATTTTGAAGACAGAAAAATGATTTTTTTGAACTACTTAGGTTTCTTCTGAAGTTCTTTTTTTAGACAAGTCACTACTATATTTCCTGAGAAATTTTGAAATATCATGTTTTAACAATTCCCAGTTAAAGGTGCAGTCTGCAGTTTCTGTAGAACGCAGCACTTTGAAAAATTTTCAACAGGGAAAGCATTCTGATCCCTCCCCCTCAGAGCCATATATGGCTCTGCTCCCCCTTGCTCTGCTGAAATTCAAATTCAAGCTCTGTTTTTATTGGCTGGTTAAAAACTCTGTTTTTATTGGCTGGTTAACGGCGGGTCACTGTGGCTTTTTAGAAATGCTTTTAGTAACACCTGGAGAAGCAAGGGGACTATAGTTTTTTCAAAGATTACTTTGTCTAACATCAGTCTGTCAGGAGATAGTGACAGAGTGAAGAAATATGTTAAAAATATATATTTTAGAAAACTTACAGACTGCACTACAGAAACTGCAGACTGCACCTTTAATACCAAAAGCATTTTCCTTTGAGGCTTTGTTCCAGAAATATGAAGTAATGCTTTCCAACTTTAAACAAACCTCTTTGTGGCTGAGGATGCTGCTGTTAAGCTTCCAGTAGGAAGATTTAAAATGATTAGAAGCTAGTGTTAAAGGGATATTGATATGAATAGCTTTATGATCAGATAGAGGTGAAGGAAGAATGCTTGCTGCCCCGTTACTTATTTCTTTAGAGATGAGCCAATAGTCAATCCTCGATTGGCTTGATAAAGATTTATTAGACCAAGTATATTCTTTTTGAAATAGATGTGTTTTACTCCAGATGTCCATTAGACCATGTCTTTCAGTGAGAAGGTTTAAATAATTATCATGAGAGCTGCTATCTTGTCTTGGGGGCCACCTATCATTAAGATTGCTCGGGACAATATTAAAGTCTCCTCCAATGATAACATAAGAATTTGGATATTTAGATAAATAATATAATAAGCGGTCTTCTATTTTGTCTATAAAGACAGAATTCTCCTGGTGGTTATTAAAACCATAGATATTAACCAAGATTAACCTACGATTTGCTGTTTCCACCACAAGTATTACATAGTGACCTTCTCTATCACATTCTGAAATTACAACATTACCATTAAAACGATTTTTGAGAATAGACACACCAGCTGAGTGCTCTGACCCATGGGACATCCAGACATCTGATCCCCACTGCGATCTCCAGAAGTTGGCATCTTCTGAAGTGGAATGTTATTCTTGAAGAAAGCAAAAGTCTGTGTTTTGTTGTTTACAGTAAAGAAATATGGCTTTGCGTTTTAGATGATTCCAAAGACCTCTCACACAAGGACATAAAAAAATAAAGACAAGAGTTAGAACAAGAAATAAACAGGAACTATTAAAGTCTTCTTACACTAACAAAGAAAGTGGATGCTCACAACCAACCGACAAAAAATACCTAAATAACTTTAGGGAGAAACCTGAGATTAATAACAATTTTAAACCTTACTAAGTAAGAACACTACGATAAGTATTTTATGCTTAATAGGAGTGTTATCAAATATACGTACCAAAAATACAAACCTGTAATAACATATGAACATGAAAAAAGTTTGCCAAAATCAGCTTCAAGTATAACAGGAGTAACTGGGTGCAGTGCTTCATTTGGCAGGAAAATCAGATTATTGTCCACAGCTTAGGGAAATTTTCAGCTCCGTCAACAAAGGCACGACCGCCAACAAAAAAGGCCTTCTTATTTTCATTTATTGCTTTTTCCACTGCGGGCCAAAGCTTTCTCCTTCTTTCTCGATCCGCAGCAGACAGATCTTCAGCAAATTTCAGTTTGTTGTCTCGCAGGAAGGAGGAATGGACCTTACCAAGCTCCGCCCACAGGGCCGCGTTTCATTGGCTAATGCCCATAACACGTCACAGCGCATCTTCCACGTGCGTGGCTTCCTCACAAACAAACGCTACGGTAGTAATAAACACATGCTAATTTACAGTGTTAGCTAGCACACGTGCAGAATTTTTTTGCGTCAGGGCTGGAAAAATGCTCCTCCACCGTCAGTGGGGTATCTGTACAGGAGATGTCAGGTACCCTGACCGTATTTGTGGAAGTAAAATTCACTGTTTCCCTATATGTGGAACTGAATGCCTTGCTTGGATCAAAGCTTGTGCACGACCACAAAACTGAACAATTATTTCTTTCACCAGCAGAGAAGGGTTGACCTGCTTTTGAAACCTGCTAGTTAACAACACGCGGTCACGATGAGAGAAAGCCACAGTTCACTGAACGTCCTGGAAGTTGGGAAGAAACAGCTCTGCTAACGCCACATGAGCTAGCTAACACAACGAGCTCTACTGTCGATTTCACCTAAAACTGCACAAAATCGTGACACGAAGGCTGGATTTTAACTAACACACCGGACGGCTGAGCTTAGCCCTCACAAAAGTTGCTGACGGCGTGTTTAGCAGCTAAAGCAGCAACGGCTAACCAACCACTTAAGGAATGAATGGAGATTACAGTTAGCATTAGCTTTGCGACCAAGGCACACAAACTTTTGCCAACAATAGAAATCGCTGATTTCAAAAGTAACCCTCAAAACCATGAATGCCTGACTTACCCAGCCTTGCAGGACAATAGGCATCAGTGATCCTGTCCACAGCTGTAATAATGCTGAGCGTGAGCTGCTGTTTTCCTCATCGGCCGGTACCGGTAGCATTTAGCTGTGAGCGCACACTGTTTGAGGCATCGCGTGGCTCAAACAACTTGATTACGTCCAAAAAAAACATGAACTTGTTGGATCCCCTGTCCATTGTCGTGGCTGATATTTTGTTGGAATCTGGCAGAAATGATACACTATTCGACTCAGAAATACCCTGCAGTCGACGCCATGTTTCCATTGAAACTTAAGCTGCGCGACGCTTTGTTTGTGAGGTAAGCAGCCATGTTGAAGCTTAGGGGGCGTTTCTGGGTGGAGCTTGGTAAGGTCCATGCTTAGCGGAACGCCAAACAGCATCACGGTAGGAGCGAAGGGCAAAGCGAATGATGACGTCTCTGGAATGTGTGCTAGCATTCTTCGATCCAAGGCGATGTACAACATTGATCTAACTTGAAGATTCCTCCTTCATATCTGGGAGCAAGGCTTGGCAGATTTTGATGACATATTTCCTTATATCCTGATTTTCTTTTTCCTCCAGGCCGAGGAGCCTCAGGTTCCAGCGACGTGAATAAGCTTCCAGCTGTGAAATACGACTTTCATGCACATTTCAGATTTTCTGGCAATCGTTAATATGCTTCTCACAGTATTCCACCTTGCTCTTCAAGTCTTTTAAATCTGCACAGATGAACTCCAACGATTCATTGATACCCTTTATTTGTTTAGAATTGTCCTTGATAGCCTCTGTCTAGTGGCAGGGCTTTTGACTACGGATCCGAAGGTCGCGGGTTCGCGCCCCGGCCACTACCCAGCTTGGGGTGTCTATGAGTGCACACCTATTTCTCCAGCTCCCCGGGCGCTTTCGGGCTGCTCACTGCACCACCTGGTAGGTGGTTGGGTTAAATGCAGAGACGAATTTCGTCTGTGTATGGGAACATACGCAGATGACAGGAATAGACATTATTATTATTATTATTATTATTAACCTCAGTAATAACAATAGTGTTGCTACTGACCATTTTTTCCAGTGCATCCGACCTGTTGTTTATGAGGCAGGTAAGCGATGCCAACTCTGAGAGGACGGTTGTATCGGTATCTTGTAGCTTTCTTTGTTTCTCTTCTGGGGGCTTGGAGGGTGTCACGGGCAGAGGTGGAAACTCTGCTTCCATCCCCTCATCAGTATCTGGGCCAATATAATCATGCATGCTGGCGGTGGACAAACTTTTAGATCCAGCTAGCTTCCCGTGAGTTGAACCAGCTAGCTTGTTAGCTACGCTAGCGGTGGATAGTTTGCTGGTCTCGTGTTTTCTTCTTTCTGCACCCTTCATGCACTCTACAGTGCCTATACACTTATTAATGGTACCTTGTCAGCAGAATGTCTCCTTGTAGCAAACAGCTCCCTTTAATATATGAAAATGTGCCGGTTGAATATCAGAGCTCCCAAATTGCGTCTGTTTGGAGCGCCATCTTGAGCACCTCTGCATGGGAGCCGCCATGCTGCCAACTGAGATCCAGACAGCGCACAGCATGACGTCATAACAAAGCGCTCTTAAAATGACTAGAGTTTAGTTCTTAACATAATACGTTATAAAAAATGCTTAAAACATAACCAAAATGAGGGTTCTTTAGTGTTAATCAGGATTTGGTGAAATTTCAAACATTATAATTAGTGTATAAATAAAAGCATATGTTTTAAAGTTGTTACACAGACAATAAATTGATATTTTTACAACCTCTAAGCAGACATATTTATGTGACCCCCCCTGTGCTCTTTGCCCCGACCCCCCTCT
>JBBPBX010029787.1:2933-17099 GCA_038048925.1 Garcialebias charrua
CACAGACATTTACACCTCCAGATGCAGAAAAAGAGCGACCTGCATCATGAAAGACCTCACTCATCCAGCACACTCACTCTTTGCCCCACTCCCCTCAGGACGGAGGTTGAGGAGCATCAAGTGTAGAACCACTAGACTGAGGAACAGCTTCTACCCTGAGGCTGTTAGACTCATGAATAAATAAATAAATAAATAAAAATAAAAAAATATAAACACTGCAAAATATCACATCATACTGATGCTGATCTGTTTTCTTGTCGCTGTGTTCATCTGTGTTCATCTGTGACCATCTGCTCATACAAACTCATGTTCGTGCTGCTGTTTATTCCCACTATATTAAGCTTAGTGTATTACTAGTTGATGTTTTTCTTAGTTAGTTCTAGATGTTATTACTGTTTTTCTCTTGCATTTGTTGTTGGATGTAACTGGGACCCCGTGTACATAATCTCGTTTTCATCACATGTACCACATGCGGTGCAAATGACAATAAAGACTCTCTGACTCTCTCTCTCTCTGACTCTGTCTCTGACTCTCTATATACACATTCTTCAATCTTTCTTGCCATTGTTGAAGTGTGGGAGGTAAAGGTTTGAGCCAGGACAGAGTTATCATTTTCCTTGCAACCAGTAGAAGAATCTGTAGTAATTTGACTTTCCTTTTCCCAATATTTTCTCCTGGGGTCAAACCCAGTATATAATGCAGTGGGTTCAGTGGTAACGTGAACTTAAATATTTTTTGAATTTCTGTCTGAATCCCCTGCCAGAATGGAATAAATACTGGGCAGTCCCAAAAAATGTGAGTGTGATCCCCAATGGGGAGAGGGAGAAACCGTATCCACTGGGGCAGGCGCGCGAGGGTGGGCTCGCTGCTCTGCTGGTCTTTTTTGGAAGTCTTGTCTTTCGCTTTGCTTTCTCCGGAAGCATGTCCGAGATAAGACGAGCGAGTCCTTCCAAGATCTTTTTTCTTTCGCTAGCTAGCCTGCTACGAATTAGCAGAGGTAGCGGTGTGACGCAGTAACCCCGTCAAGCGAAGCAGTCTGCGGAAAGAGGAGAAGAAAAAACTTTGGGGTTAAGGAAAAATGTGCTGGACTAGCACAAGTTTTTTTTAACGTTTGTCTTTTATTGGAGTAAATAAAAAGGAGTTGTGTTAACCAAACAAACTCCTTTTTATTTACTCCAATAAAAGACAAACGTAAAAAAAACTTGGACCAGGTGGGAAGCGAACCCGCTTCCCCGGGTCAAGACAAAAGAGTGTAATAGCCAAGCTCGATCTCTCTGAGCCACAGCAGCGGATTGGTTTTTCAAGAGTCCATTTTGCCTATAAAGCAATCACCCCTCTTAACATTCTAGCTACGCAAAGGAGTTAGAGATTATCAGTTATATTTTAAAACCCTGGCTCCGCGCAAGAGTTAGACAATATTAGTTATATTTTAATGACATTCAGGTCACGCTGTAAGGCGGAAATGGGTGCGCACTTCGTGTTATTTACGTTCTAACATAAGCTGATACATAAGCTGGTTTGTCATCAGTTATTAACAAAAATTAAACTCAGAAAAACTAATTCAGCTAATAATTTTTTTAGGGGTTTCTGTAGTTATATTTTATTGAAATTCAGCCCTCGCGCTAAGGTTGTTGTTAGAACGAGTCCAGCCCCTGCTGCAAACAACAAATCAAATGTGAGCAGTAAATGACGTCAAACTGGGCCGGGGGAGTCCGGCCCGATCAGAACCACGGTGGAGATGGTTCCAAAATGAGGGCGAACCCGGGGAAAAAAAGGAAAATGCGAACACGCCGAACCTGGGTTAGAAGGCGGGGCGGGGCGGCCCGGGCCATTGAGGGCCGGCCAATGCGAAAACGGCTTATGTAATTTCTGGAGAACGATGGGACTTAGAAAAATTTTCAGCAGGTAAAAGCATTCTGCTTTTACCTGCTGACAGTCCGTGGTCTGTTGAACTTGATTTCTGCAGCTCCGCCTCCTGCTGAATGTCTGCTCGGAGCCGCTTCAATATTCTGTGATTATATGTTAATAAAACGTTCTAAAAAATTAAATAAAACCATGAATCACTCACTGGTCCTACAACACAAAAACCAGCAGAAATCAGCAGAGGTTCACGCAGCAACGTTGGACATGATTTAATTTGCTCGTGACTTCCTCGTTTCTGTCAGTGGAGGAATGGAATGTCTGGAATGCTCCACCTCCTCTGCATGTCCTGTCTCAGCGCTGCAAAGTTCTGTGATTATATGTTAATAAAACGTTCTAAAAAATATAATAAAACCATGAATCACTGGTCCTACAACACAAAAACACCCTGAAATCAGCAGAGCTTCACGAAGCAACGTTGGACATGATTTAATTCGCTCGTGACTTCCTCATTCCTGTCAGTGAAGGATGAAGCGATCACTTGACTTTTGGCAAAAAAACAAAATAAAAGTCCAGCTCTGGGATGAAGAAGGGATATTTAATACATTTGTGTCACATACAAATCAGTCCTGCATCGCTTTGCAATCCTTTGAATGAGAACGTGCGCGGCGCTGAGGCTGGGACAGGCGGGGGCGTGGGTTGGGGCGTGACAAACAACTCTGTTTTTATTGGCTGGTCATTGTCCGGGTCACTCTGTGTTTTTAGTGTTTTTATAAATGCTGATAGAGAAGCAAGGGGACTATAGTTTTTTTCAGAGATTACTTTGTCTAACATCAGTCTGTCGGTAGATAGTGACAGAGTGAAGAAATATGTTAAAAATGTATTGTTAGAAAAGTTACAGACTGCATTACAAAGTTACAAAGTGTAGCTTTATTACAGTCAGAATTTGTGAAAATACAAAACTGGTTTATTTTAATTAAGTTATCATTAAATCTGGATAAAACCTATTACATGATACATAGCAACAGGAAAACAGATATTCACATTCCATTTTTGGTAGATGGTACTGAAATTTGTAGAGTTAGTGAGGTGAAATCTTTGGGTGTTATTATTGATGAAAAATTAACCTGGAAACCTAACATAAACAATTTGAGAACAAAAATATCCAGATCAATAGCAGTTCTGTATAAAGTAAGAGAGTTATTCACTCAAAAAGCAATGTTTATGTTGTATAATGCAATAGTTGTTCCTTATTTGTTGTACTGTATTGAAGTCTGGTGTAAAGCATGTAAAACTGTAACTAATCCTTTGTTCATTTGACAGAAAATAGCTGTACGAATTATTATGAAAAAAAAAAACTATAGATATCCATCCAATACTTTATTTTATCAACTGAAAATTCTGAAATTCTATGATTTGGTTAATTATAACATTTTGTTGCTTATGTATAAGGCACATAAATGCATGCTGCCCGTTAATATTCAAACAAATTTTGTTAAAAGAGAGAGTGTATATTTTCTTAAAGGAATTGAGATGTTTGTGAAGCCTTATTTTAGTACTAGTTTGAAGGAGCGATCCACAATAATTCAGGGAATAGGATTGTGGAATGGTTTGGATAACGTTAAAAATGCCAGATCGCTGTATACATTTAAGAGACTGATAAAGACGAGTTTCTTGAAAGAATTGATATCGTTCATATAAATCTACTTCAGTTGTTGTCTGGTTTGATTTAGATGTTTGAGTTTTTATGTTTTTAATTTAGCTGATTATTATTGCCTATGTGTATTACATTTTAATTTTAATTAAAATTTTATAAAAGTATTTTGATTTACATCAGAGTTAAGTAAAAAGGGACAGTTTTCATAAGACTAGTTCTTCTTCTGCCACCTTTCTTTTTATTTTCTTTACATTTTTTTGATTGTATTGTATGTATGTGTATGTTTTTAAATGAAATGAATAAAAGAAAAAAGAAAAAAGATGTTGGTCAGCACCTCGTAGAGCTGATCAGCACATTCTTTCAGAACTTTCCCGAGGATGTTGTCTGGGCCGTTTGCTTTGTGAGGGTTGATCCTTCTGGGACTACCTCTCACTTCTACTACGGTCACGCTGAGATGCTCTTCATCTGGTGATGAGGTGAGTCTGGTGCTAGGTGGTCTGTTTGGGTCTTCAAAGTGTGCATAAAACTTGTTGAGGGCATCAGGTAGAGATGGGTCTTTGGGGCATTGTACACTCCTCCCTTTATAATCAGTTATGCATTTGATGCCCCTCCACATGCTCCGTGGGTCTTGTGAGGTGAAATGACCCTCAATCCTCTGTGCATAATTGGCTTTGGCCCTCTAAATGCCAGCAACCAGCTCTTTCCTAGTCCTTCTCAGCACTTCTGAGTCCCCAGACTTGAAGGTAGCGTTCCTAGCTGCCAGAAGGGTGTAAACTTCTGCATTCAACCAGGGTTTTGGGTTGGGGTAATATTTAACATGTTTTTTTATGGATACATTTTCAGAGCATGTGCTAATATAACCTAGTACGGTGGATGCATATAGTTCAAGATCCACTGATCCTTCATCATCAGCTACCTCCCTGAAAACATTCCAGTCTGTTTTTTCAAAGCTGTCTCTCAGCATGGGGCCACTGTCTTTGATCCAGCATTTGATTTCCTTTTGTTCTGGTTTGGAGCGTCTCAGAGGTGGGAGGTTGGGCTGGAACCATAAGGATGGAGATACGGTCAGAAGAACCGAGCTGGGGATGGGGCTTAGCTCTGTATGCGCCGCTCACATTTGTGTAAACATGGTCGAGGGTGTTACTTCCTCGTGTTTCTATGGTTACGTGTTGGTTGAAGTTTGGGAGACAGTCCTTTAAATTCACGTGATTAAAGTCACCTAGGAAAATGCAGAGCCCCTCTGGGTATTTACACTGCAGCGAGCTGATTCAATCATGAATTTCTTGTAGGGAGTCATTAACATTAGCTTCAGGGAGGATGTAAATTACCGTGATAAGGATCACTGAGAACTTGCGGGGGAGGTAGTGGGGGCGGCACCTCACTGTTATTAGCTCCACAACAGTTGTGCATAAACGTTTGATAACAACACAGTTTGTACACCAGTTCTTACTCACGTAAACACACATCCCACCTCCTCGTGTTTCCCCCGTTATCTCGCTGCACTGGTTCGCTCTGAAAAAAAGTCTGTCATCCAGTTCATACACAGAGTCTGGCGTTTCCTTAGAAATCAATGTTTCCGTGAGTCAAAGCACAGAGCACTTCTGCATATAATCCGACGTTGTCACTCTCAGACGAAGCAAGTCCATTTTGTTGTCCAACGAGTGGACGTTTGACAAAAAAAGAGCCGGCATCGGGGGTCTCCCAGTTTTAGCATTCGCACGTAGTCTCACCATAATCCCCGCCCGACAGCTCCTCTTCTGATGCCGTGAGCACTGCGTCCTTTTCTGTTTGCTGGAGCGGGAGCCGAAGCACCTCCGTTGCAGCTTCCAGGTGGATGAATTTAAGAGCCGCATCCTACCAAGCATAGATTTGAGTTTGTTGCTGATTTCAGCTGTGCCCTGTGGCAAATCCGCTCCGATTCTCAACAGTTCAGTTCGGCTATAATTCACCCGCATAAAACGTGCAGTCAGGCACAAAATCACTATTAAAATTACTAAAAGCTAGAAATGAACTGGGAGCCCGTGAAGCTGCTGCTGGTCGGAGCGCGGCCATCTTGGAGCCATCTTTATATCTATAGAATTGTCAGATAAATTAATCTGTAAATGTTTATAGAAATTAGATATAATCTTCCTCTTATTATTTTCCACTACACATTGTAAGATACATTTATTTAAAGGTAATGTATTTTGTTTCAAAGTAGGTCATTCTCTGTGTGATAAAAGGTAATCCCTTAATTGTAAGTACTTATAGAAATCTTTAGAGCACAATGCACATTTATCTTGTAACTGCTTAAATGACTTAAGAGTTTCTCTACTGAA
The DNA here is from genome assembly GCA_038048925.1 of Garcialebias charrua. NCBI lineage: Eukaryota > Metazoa > Chordata > Actinopteri > Cyprinodontiformes > Rivulidae > Garcialebias > Garcialebias charrua. The sequence goes on from JBBPBX010029787.1 coordinate 8,769, forward strand.
TAACTGTTTAATTCTTATTAATCTCTTATGTGCCCATCTCTGATTACCTGTATCCAGTTTGTTTGGAAAAAAGTCAATAATCTTGGCTATTTTTATAATGTGTGATATTGTTAAAATTGCTCCTATTTTCTTCCTCACTAGAGACCAAACTTGGTTCTCCTATAGTGCAGTGAAATTTTCATCTGTGCTTTGGAGACATTGGTATGATTGCCTCCTGAACGGTTAGGTATTTTTCTATTGTACTTTTTATTTTATTTTATTATTTTTATTATTTTTATTTGTATTTTATTTTATCATGTTAGTTGTCTCTTATGTAGGTTGGACTACGAGTCTGTAATAAAGTTATGTAATCTAATCTAATCTATATGTACAATTAATCCACTCATTTTCAATTTTTAAATCTTTCCATTTTTTCCCTCCATAAATGGCATTGCTTGAAGAGATACTAGCACACATGCTTTGTTCTCCAGACTGATCCAGTTCATCTACTCATCCTGTACAAGCCACTCGACCACAACACAAAGTTGTGATGCCCAGTAGTACAATTTCAGATTAGGAAGACCAAGGCCACCTTTTTCTCTTGGGCTTAATAATAATTTCTGTTTGATTCTTGGTTTTCTCCTTTGCCAAATAAAGCTATTAATAATTTTATCCAAAATTTTAAAAGTGGAGGCAGGTATCCAAATAGGTAGTGCCTGAAAAAGGTACATTAATTGTTGGAGTATATTCATTCTCACTGTTTCTATTCTGCCCAGAAGGGACAGAGGAAGAATCTACCATCTAGTCAGGTCTGCTTTTATTTGTGTAATTAATCTACCATAATTTCCATTCAATTGTTACGAGGTTTGTGGTGTAATCATCACACCTACATATTTGAACCCCCTCTTCAGTGTTGGGAATGTTACTTCAAAAAAGTAATTAATTATAGTTACTAGTTACTTCGCCCAAAAAGTAACTGAGTTAGTAACTGAATTACTCACCTATAAAAGTAATTAGTTACCAGGGAAAGTAACTATTGTTTGTTTGGTTGGTTTAAGTTTAGATATATCTACGAATTTTAAGTAGAAATAATTACAGCACCTCAACAGAACATGACTGGTTGACATACTATACTTCAAGTTTTTTCTTCATTGCAAAATACAGGTTAACAAAATAATATAACAATTGTGTTTTCAGCTCTATGTACACCCTGTACTGTTCAAGTGTTTTCTTAGAAATAAAAGTAAACAGTTAAAATAAGTGCTTTGTAGTGTAAAATAAAATCAAACCCTCACACAACTGGTTCTTCAAGAATTTTCTTAAAAACAAAAGAACCATTTTCACAATATGAAGTACTTTTAAAACAGTACTGAAAAGCTGAATTACCTGAGCAGTTGATGCTTCATCAGATCAGATTACGACGGACGTAGACGCTCCGGGACATAATGTACACTTCACATGCACGTTCTTGCCTTTTACCTCAAGGAGAGTAAAGTAATTTCTGTATTTCCACTTTGAAAACGCCAACTTTCCCTCCAGACTCGCCATTGCTGCCAGACTTCTGTTTCAGCAGCGTGTGAGCTGAACAACAAAACCGATTGGCTGACCTCTACCTGACACTCTACCTTAGCCAATCAGCATCATCCTTATTGTTTCGCCCCTCCCTCCCCTCTGCTCCCACGTCTATGCTCCTACCCTCCTCCCCTCTGCTCCCTCCCCCTCCACCCTCCCTCACCAAGGGGAAAAAACGTAAACAAACAGCACGAGAGCCTGCGCGCGGAAGACTGAAAGTAACGTACCCCCATTTAGTGTTTGTAACGGTAACGGCGTTGTAACGATAGACATAGTAACTACTTAGATTACCCGTTAATGAAAAAAAGAACTCCATTTGTAACGCCGTTTATTTGTAACTCAGTTATTCCTATCACTGCCCCTCTTGGACCAATTAAAAGTGACCTCTTTATCTAAACCTGTAGGCCATTTACCCACCAACATCATAGCTTCTGTCTTGGTTTCATTAATTTTATAGCCTGAGATTTCTCCAAACTCTTTTAAACTAGTCATGAGCCTAGGGATTGAGCTCAGAGGATTAGAAATATAGAGAATAATGTCATCTGCATACAATGAGATTTTATGGGTGACTCTTCATGTTGTTACTCCATGAATTCTAGGGTCTGACTGTATTCTTTCTGCCAGGAGCTCTATACTAATAGTAAATAGTAGAGGTGAAAGGGGACATCCCTGCCTAGTTCCTCTTTTTAAACCAAATTTCTTTGAGGAGTATCCATTCACTCATACTTTGGATGTGGGTCCAGAATATAGCACACTAATCCACTTGATAAAATCTCTATGAAATCCCATTTTTCTAGTGTGTGCTTCAGATACTGCCAGTCCACCTTAATGCATTTTCAGCATCAAGGCTGAGAAGCATTGAAGGATCCTGTTTTTGTCTTACCACATAGATCACATTTAAGGTTCTCCTAATATTACTTATCCCTAAACGACCTGTTATAAACCCTGTTTGGTCTAATTATTGTGTGGATACATTTTTGAATTCGATTTGCCAATATTGTAGTTAAATTTTTCTAATCACTGTAGAGCACACTTATTGGTCTGTAGGACAAGCAATTTATGGGGTCTTTGCCTTCTTTGGGAATTATAGAAAATATTGCTTATGACCAAGACTTTGGGGGGTCCTTATTTGTGAGGGCGTAGTTAAATACTCTTTGTAGTAAGGGCGTGACCTCAGCTTTAAAATACTTATGAAATTCACCAGGAAACACGTCCACTCCTGGCACTTTGTTGTTCTTTAAATGTTTTATGACCTCCTCAATTTCCTGCTTTGTGATTGGATCTCTCAATGCCCTAGCATCATTTTCAGTTAATTTTGGTAACTTAATTTTACTCAATAGATTCTTAATCTTCTCTATTTTGCTGTCCATCTCCTCTAAGTCATAAAGTGTCTCATAGTAATTGGAAAAAGCTTCTGCAATGTCTTTAGGATGAGACAGTATTTTCTTTGTAAAATGATTCTTTATCTTTTCCACTGTGTGATATGCCTGTTTCTTGTACAACTGAAATGCTAACAGCCTACTGGCCCTATTCCCTGATTCATAATACTTTTGATTAGCGAACCATAATGCCCCTCTGCCTTATGCATCAACAGAATATCCAGTGTTTGTCTGTATTCACCAAGAAATTTTAACGTAGTTTCATTAATAGTCTTTTTTATGTTCCTTCTCCAATTGTCGTATGCGATTTTCTAATTCTACTTGTTTTTTGTCGTGTTCTCTTTCATTTTGCGATGACAAAGAAATTAGCTTCCCTCTCATCACAGCTTTTGCAGCTTCCCAAAGAGTGGACACTGATACTTCTCCATTGTCGTTGTGTTCCTTATATTCGGACCAGTCTTTTTTAATTCTTTGAACTATTTCTGGATAATTTAGAAGTGAAATGATTATTCTCCACTGTTTAGGTTGTTTATCATTCTCTAAATTTATTGTCATAACAACTGGACCGTGATCTGATATTGTTATTTGCTCAATATGATAGTTTGTAACTTTATGTGTATCCCTCTTCAAGACAAAAAAGAGATCTATTATGGAATAGCTTCCATGGACCTTTGAAAAAAGGTGTAATTGCACTCCTTGTGGTGGATTTGATGCTATATATCTACGAGACCCATTTCTTCAATCAAACTGGACAGAATTTTAGCATTCTGGGGCACTGGGGCCTCATGTATCAAAGACTTGCGTGGATTTCTTACTGAAAAGTGACGTACGGTCAAATCCAGAAAAGTGTCTACGCACAAAAAAAATCCAGATTTATCAAGCTGTGCGTACACCGGTATCCACGCACATTCCTTTTGTACATCACAATGAACGTGGAACTGAGCGCACGTCAGACACCTCCCCTGACACGCCTACATTTACATATGTTAAACAGATGCAAATTACTTCCTGCATGTGTGAAGGACATGTTTGTTTGATCCCTGCGCGATCAGAAATCATTTCTAGATTCAGGAAAACAATGGATTTAATATAATATGAGTGAGGACAAACATCCTAAGTAAGAATAGTAATAAACTGTGTTCATCACGCAAAGAACGAGTGATTGTGTGCCGGTATTCGTGTGCGCGCACCCTGCTGTCAGGTGCGCCACCGGCTCATTCATTCATTCTGAGTGAAAATATTAACTTTGCGCACGAGTTAATTACCATAATTACTGTAAACACAGAGGAACTTACTTGGATGTTTGCTAGAACATAGATCTTCGTTTATTTAATAGATGATATGAAGAAACGAGTCTCTGCGTCTCAGTGGAGACTTTTCATGACATGACGTGATGTTGGAGTCTCCAAAGCGCGCGCTGCAGCCTTGTGCGCAATCTGTCTGTCTGTGAAGCTTTTACAGTACTCCCATACAAGTTATAAATGGTGTACTTTCACGTGTCATTTTGGAGACATCTACAATAAACACAGATAATGACACACCTCCACTGCCGTGTAACACCGGCGAGGGTGCACGCGCGCTCAAAGCGCGACCATAACTCAGCCTTTGGGATCATATGGATGAGACCATTCCATTGGACATGAATCGGCTTTGTGTGGACTGGACTGGCACAGCCCTGATCGACCTGCCAGCTCCCTCTAAGCTCCTGTGGAACCCCAGTTTCTGCACGTGCACGCGTGATGCGCGGCCCCTGTGTTGCGCCAGTGCGCAGCAGTGCCAAACTGAAAAATGATTATTTCTGAAAACGGCTGATAAGCCATATCCTAGATCAGAGAATTATATCTGTTTATAAATAAATGCTCTGCGTGTTACACTATCTATATCCTCCAGTAAGGCTGAATGTATCCGTTCCTGTTACATTTATTTTTTGCACAACTTTGCGCGTCCATGTGGATGTACTTGTTAATCGTGTGTTTGGTGGGAATATTAATCATTTTCACATCATGAACAGTTAATAGTAATAATAATAATAATAATAATAATAATAATAATAATAATAATAATAATAATAATAATAATAATAATAATAATAATAATAATAATAATGAATTCAATTTATAACGCACCTTTCATTAATGGAAATCTCAAAGTGCTACAAAGTGCAACAGAATTAAATGTCGATAAAACAAATAATAAAACAGTTAAAATCAACAACAGTATCAACTAAGATCAAAAGTAGAATCATGAGGAGGAAGAGTATGCTCGGTTAAAAAGAAAGGTCTTCAAGCCGCTCTTAAAGTCAACCACAGACTGTGGGGCTTCAGTTTCTCAGAAGCACCTGTAAGTGTCGCCAAAGGAACAAGAACCACAGAAACGTGCGTACGCAAGCAGGGGAGCTGGCGTGGAAATGTACGTGGATGCGCAGATATTCACGTTCATTTCAGTTTTGATACATACGGGGTTTTGCGTGGAAAGTGACGTGCGCAATGTTTTTGTGCGCACGCACGGTTGATACATGAGGCCCCTGGTCTCTGTTCAATTGGGTATTTATCAATCTTTTGTGGTTCATCACGCAGTTAAATTCCTCTCCTGCTATTATAAATCCGTCAGCTTTCGTTCTCAGAAGAGCTGAAATGTCCTTGAATAAGCTAGGATTGTCTTCATTAGGCACATAGATGTTTAAGAGGGATATTCTCACCCCTCTAATTGTACCTACAGCCAAAATGTAGCGTCCCTTTTTGTCTTCATGTGTTCTCTAAAACAAACTCCAGTGATATATGACATAAGATGGCAACTCCTCTCTGCCTGCTCCTCTCACATGAAGCACTGTAAACCTACCCCACCCATTCCCTTCTGAGTTTTTTATGTTCTGTCTCATTAAGGTGGGTGTCCTGAAGCATTACAATTGAACAGTTTAGTCTTTACAGCTGGGTCAGAATTTTATTTCTCTTCATTGGATTATTTACTCCATTTATATTGTAAGTGATTACCTGCACTGTTAACGAATCCATTTTTGTAGCTTAAGGTTTCTGGGATTTTTTCCCCTCTCATTTTTCCCTTTCCCATAAACATACCTAAATGACAGTTGTTTCTCCCTTGTAACTGTTATTAATAACTGTAATCAGGGTTACGTCAAAAGCCATATCTACGGTACATAGAAAATATTGTTTGCCGAGAAAACAAAAACATTAAAGAAAGGAGTTTTCCTGAACATGAAAAACAACTGTGAACTTCCAATACTCCAGTGGTTTGCCACTGTTTGAATTGAACATAAATTATCCGGGGTCGGGTCGCGGGGGTAGCAACCTAAGTAGGGAGGCCCAGACTTCCCACTCCCCAGCCACTTGGAGCAGCTCCTCCGGGGGAATCCCAAGGCGTTCCCAGGCCAGCCGAGAAACATAATCCCTCCAGCGTGTCCTGGGTCTTCCTCTGGTTCTCCTCCCGGTGGGACATGCCTGGAACACCTAACCAGGGAGGCGTCCAGGAGGCATCCTAACCAGATGCCTGAGCCACCTCAACGGGCTCCTCTCGATGTGGAGAAGCAGCGGCTCTACTCCGAGTCCCTCCCGGATGACTGAGCTTCTCACCCTATCTCTAATGGTACGTCCACACCTAACAGCGTTTCAACTGCAGGAGCGTCCAGTTTACATGCAAAGTCAATGGGGGACGCGCCTCCAGGCGCGTCTTGGCGTCGGGCGTCACGTGCATGTTGAGCGTGCTGGAAAGCGTTTTCCGTGCACGTGAACCCGCGTCAGCCTCCAAAGCACGCCTTGAACATGTTGATGATTTCGCCGTTCAAACGTTCAAACGCCGTTCAACTCTCCCTGATTGGTTGATCAGGGAGAGTCGGGGGGAGAAGAGAGGGGGAGAGTCCCTATGTGACGCGGAAACGAGGGGACAGGTATTGCGCAACTATGTGACATATTGTTTGTGGGACACAGAAAAAACCCGCAAAGTCGTGTACTATGGAAGAGAAACTCATTGTAGCTGTGTGTTTGCGACAATTCCTTCACGACCAGTCAAGTCTGCTCCACAGAGACAGAAATAAAAAGCTCCTTGCCTGGCGGAGTGCAGTGACGAACTCGGTATACCGGTAAGCTCCTCCCACATCCCCACCGCCATACCGCCGCAGCTTCGCGTTCTGGTCTGGACACCACTGTGTGGGTCCAGTGCGTCCAATTGCGTGCGTGACGAGCTTTTTTGAAGTTGAAACGCTGTTTGGTGTGGATGTACCATGAGGGAGAGTCCAGCCACCCTGCGGAGAAAACTCATTTCAGCCGCTTGTATCCGAGATCTTGTTATTTCAGTCACAACCCAAAGCTCATGACCATAGATGAGGGTGGGAACGTAGATCAATCGGTAAATTGAGAGCTTTGCCTTTTGACTCAGCTCTCTCTTCACCACGACAGACCGGTACAGCGCCCGCTTCACTGCGGACGCTGCACCTATCCGCCTATCGATCTCACGCTCCAGTTTTCCCTCATTCGTGAACAAGACCCCGAGATACTTAAACTCCTCCACTTGGGGCAGGACCTCCTCCCCGACCCGGAGAGGGCATGCTACCCTTTTCCGGCTCAAGACCATGGCCTCGGATTTGGAGGAACTGATCCTCATCCCGGCCACATCACACTCGGCTGCAAACCGCTCCAGCGAAAGCTGTAGATCACGATCTGATGAAGCCAATAGGACCACATCATCTGCAAAAAACAGAGAAGCGATTCTAAGGCCACCAAAACGGATCCTCTCAACACCTTGGCTACGCCTAGAAATTCTGTCCATAAAAGTTATGAACAGAATCGGTGACAAAGGGCAACCTTGGCGGAGTCCAACTCTCACTGGAAACGAGCCTGACTTACTGCCGGCAATGCGGACCAAGCTCTGACACCGGTCGTACAGGGACCTGAATGCCTTCTCCAAGTCCACAAAGCACATGTAAACTGGTTGGGCAAACTCCCACGCACCCTCCAGGACCCTGTTGAGGGTGTAGAGCTGGTCCAGTGTTCCACGACCAGGACGAAAACCACACTGCTCCTCCTGAATCCGAGGTTCGACTATCCGACGGACCCTCCTCTCCAGAACCCCTGAATAGACCTTACCAGGGAGGCTTAAGAGTGTGATCCCCCTATAGTTGGAACACACCCTACGGTCCCCCTTTTTGAATAGGGGAACCACCACCCCAGTCTGCCAATCCAAGGGAACTGCCCCCGATGTCCACGCGATATTGCAGAGTCGCGTAAGCCAACACAACCCTACAACATCCAGAGCCCTAAGGAACTCCGGGCGAATCTCATCCACCCCCGGAGCCTTGCCACCGCGGAGCTTTTTAACCACCTCGGCGACCTCAGCACCAGAGATTGGAGAGCCCGACCCAAAGTCCCCAGGCTCTGCTTCCTCAGTGGAA
>JBBPBX010029787.1:18717-35650 GCA_038048925.1 Garcialebias charrua
TCCCCTTAAAAATGACTAAACCTCTCTTTGAGTGAGTTCTTGTCTAGCCAGTATGATGTTATATCAACCACTTGCTCAATCTGCCAATGGCGCATGCTGTGCAGGGGCTTGTCTTCCCACAATGGTTCCTCCTGCTCATTCTCTTTCACACTGAGTTTCTTTTGTCCAAGACATTCTCTTGTCAATTCATCACTGAAGGCTTTATAATAGATGTTCTCCAGGATCTTAGTTGTTTTGTCTTGTAGAGTGGCTTTGATTTTTACCCATCATTTCTCTCCCTCCTTTCACCTAATGTACAGTCAGGGTGTTGAACTTGGTGTAGAGTCCGTTGGCTATAATGTGCAGCTTTCTTGTCTATCAATTGCTTCAGCCTCTCAGACAGTATAAAATCACTGATCTTGGCCGGTACAACTGTAAATTCAAGGTCTCAATGATGGTGATTGTCAGAAGTGTGAGCCTAGACTGGGAGAGTCGCTCTCAGGAGCAACCTAAGAGATATCTGTCCAGAAGAGAGCAGTTCACCATACAGGTAAGATACTGTAAAGCATCAAACCCTCAAGCTTTCAGCCCGCTGGTTCAGTACCCGAGCTTGAACGGTCGGTGACTGGAGAGTTTATCAACACCCATATAGTCACCTTTTTTTCAGTCAAGCATTTTCTGTAATTTTCTAAACCACTGACTCAGCCTCTCATTACAAACACTTTTATCATCTTTGGGCTCAACACACTCCCATAATTTATTTGCAGAAGATGGTAGTCATCTTCATTTGCTGAAGATGACTGTCACTTTGATAATGTCATACAGTGAGCTGTCATGCAGTCCTCAAGTCTTGGCACTCCAGCTAATGGTGGTAATTGTCACTAGGCTTCTTTTTTTTTTTCATATTCAAAAAATTATTATGTCCGCTTGTGAATGGCCCACCATGTCATCCAGAAAATCATCAGAGACGAGATGACTGCTTTGCCATCACAAAGCTAGAGTCATGACTCACATTTGAACTTCTTCCTGTCTGGTTTTGATTGATGATTGCTTCATTTTCTCATTTCTCCAAACTGAATGTGGTTGGTCACATTTTTTATTTTTTTATAATTCATGGAGCATCATCAGTGTATGCACAGCAATCATGTTAACACTGAATTTTTTTTCTTCTTTCGGCTTCTCCCTTCGTCAGGGGTCACCACAGCGAACTAGTCACATGAAGAATTGGCAATTGTTTTTACGCCGGATGCCCTTCCTGACACAACCACAGACCACCGAGCTACCACAGCCCACTGTGTGGAGCAGAGAGCTGAAATCTAGGGTTCCCGGGGGAGCAGATGGTGTGGGTTAAGGGCCTTGCTCAAGGGCCCAGAGTGGGGCAGATGAGGGTGGAGACAGGTGTGACTGCTTCACTTATCCCACCCACATTCTTGATGTTGTCGGTACAGGGGCTTGAACCGGCGATCTTCCGGTCACAAGCTCACTTTCTTAACCTCTGCTCCACCACTCTCACGACCTGGTTCTGTTAACACTGAATATATTAGAACTTCTCTAGTTTCATTATCAGACAGGATAATATATATTTTTTGTGTTATTTCTTTAAAAATGTATTAAAAATAATTGAAACCTTGTACCCTTTAAAGCTAAAAATAATTATTTTAGGCTTATGCAGTACTTCAGTTTTAATAAAGTAAGAAGGTATTAAAATGCCTAAGTTCTTTATTGGCAAATGTATATTCACCTTAAATAATCTGTTTGACGAGTTTCAGTTAAGTTTTAGAGTACACCACAAAACTGAATCTGCACTGGTGAAATGTACTAATTATATTATCATGGCCTCTGACAATGGACAGGTGTCTACACCTGTCCTGTTGTACCTCAGTACTGCATTTTATACAGTGGATCACATTATTCTATTACAGAGACTTGAATGGGATATTCGAATCACAGGAATGGTTCTAAATTGGTTTAAATCATATCTATGTGATGTATTCCAATTTGTGAATGTAAATAATTAATCTTCATCATACACCAAAGTTAGTCATGGAGCTTTTCAAGATTCAATGCTTGGACCAACCCTTTACCTTATATATGTTTCCATTAGGTAATGTTATTAAACAGCATGGGATACATTTCCATTGTTCTACTGATCATGCACAATTACATTTGTCCATGAAACCCAATGAATCCAATTAGCTGCTTAGACTACAAGCATGTTTTAAAGACACAAAAACCTGGATGACCCTACATTTTCTCCTTTTGAACACAGACAAGGTTTAAGTTTTTGGACCTGAACATATTAGGAATACATTTTTCAGTCTTTCGCCCTCCTTGGACGGCATTAATCTGGCCTCCAGCTCTAATGTTAAAAATCTTGGTGTTATTTTTTTATCAGGACATGTCTTTTAACCTAGCCTGGCCCTCGCCTTCCTGCACAGCTCCGCTCAATTCTCATTTCCCTTCACTGCACAGTCTGGGACTTCTCCCATTAACAACCATTTCTCCGGTAGATTTTTGTTCGGACCAATCAGAGAACAGAAGGGACGGAGTTTTGGACCCTAACCCACGCCCCCACCTGTCCCAGCGCGCAGAGCCCTATAAAAGGGCTCTGCCAGCGCGCAGTCAGCGAGCAGCGGCATGTTCTCATTCAAAGCGATGCAAAGCGATGCAGGACTGTTTTATATGTGACACAAATTTATTAATTTCCCCTTCTTAATCCCTTATCTGGAGTTTTCTTTTGTTTTTTGGGCCAAAAGTCAAGTGATCGCTCGCTCCCTCCTCCTTCTCTCCCTCCGCTGAAATGAACAAGGAAATGGCTGAGGTTGTCACGAGAATTAAACTCGGGTTTTACGTTGCTGCCCGAGTCCCATCAGATTTTCTGGTCTTCTGGTGAGCTGGACCAGCGATCCATGGTTTTATTGTATTTTATTAAAACGTTTTATTAACATATAAACACAGAATTTGCAGCGCGGCAGCCGGCAGCAAGAGAAAAGCTGCAGGAGGCGGAGCAGTTGTCAAGTTCACCAGAGCACGGGGAGCAGCCATACATGGCTCTGAGGGGAGGGAGCAGAATGCTTTCCCTGTTCAAAATATCCAATGGTTTTGTTCCTCAGCAGAGGCCAACGCCTCCAGCAAGAATCGTTTTAAAATGGAGAGGTCCCAGACCCTAGTATGAAGCGAAGTGAAGGACAGGGTCTGGTTTTAACCAGGCTACTTTTAACCCCCATATTAAAACTTTTACCAGAACTGCCTTCTTCCACCTGTGTAATATCGCTAAAATTAGAAACGGCTTATCTAAAATTATGCATAAAAACTGGTTCATGCATTTGTCACGTCTAGACTAGACTATTGCAATGGTTTGTTATCTGTGTGTCCAAATATTTCTTCAAAACGTCGTCAGTTGATACAAAATGCTGCTGCCAGAGTCTTAACTGGATATAGTAGGATATATCATATCTCTCCAGTTTTAGCTTCTCTCCATTGGCTGCCTGTCAAGTCCAGAATAGAATTCAAAATCCTGCTTCTAACCTACAAAACTCTCAACGACCTTGCTCCATCTTATATTACAGATCTTATTGTTTCATATTTTCCTAACAGAGCAATTCGCTCTCAGACTGCAGGTTATCTTGAGGTCCCTGGAGTTTCCAAAAGCAGAATGGGAGGAAGATCTTTCAGTTATCAGGCTAATAATAATAATAATAATAATAATAATAATAATAATAATAATAATAATAATAATAATAATAATAATAATAATAATAATAATAATAATAACTTTTATTTATAATGCACTTTACATCAGTAACAGATCCCAAAGTGCTACAGTGTATGACCATTAAATAACAACAAGATAAAAATCAAAACTAAATGCAGATAAAATACTCAAATAAAAACTGGGTGCAATAAAAACAAAAGCACAATTAAATTAATTAAAAACTTGATAAAAAGAAAGGTCTTAAGAACTTTTTTAAAACATGTCATGGTCTGTGGGGCCCCCAGATATGAGGGCAGGGCATTCCACAGCCGAGGGGCAGCGCAGGACAAAGCCTGGTCTCCCATTGTGCGATACCGAGACCCTGGAGTGAGAAGAAGATGAGTGCTGGAAGAGCGGAGAGTGCGGGAAGGACAGTGAGGAGTGAGAAGTTCTTTTAAATAAGATGGTGCATTACCGTACAAGCACTGGAAGGTGAGCAGATAAATTTTGTAAGTGATCTGGGCAGAAACAGGAAGCCAGTGTAGTGAACGGAGTACAGAAGTGATGTGTTCATGCTTACGCACTCTCATCAGGACCCTGGCAGTGCTGTTTTGGACATACTGTAGTTTTTGTACGTTCTTGCCAGGAATCCCGAAGAGAAGTGCATTGCAGTAATCCAGTCTGGCGGAGACAAGGGCATGGACAAGCTTTTCTGCATCAGTGATGAACATTGCAGACCGAAGCTTTGCAATATTTCGAAGATGAAGTTTTACAGAGATGCTTCACATGACTTTCAAAGGTGAGTTGTGGATCAAAAATAACACCAAGAAGATTGGTGACAGTACTGGAAAGTGAAATGTTCTGGCCAGAGAAAGTGATACTGAGGATTTTTTGTTGTTGAATTTGATGTGAATTACCAATTTGAATTGCTTCCGTTTTTGAACTGTTAAGGTGAAGGAAATTTTGCTGCATCCATGCCTTCATCTCCTCCAGACAAGCTGTGAGCGTGGAAAGAGAAGCAAGTGGAGAAAATGGAGAAGCTGAAGATGATGTAGATGTAGATGTAGATGGGGTCTCAGACACATTGCTACCCAGTTTAAGATACAGCTGAGTATCATCAGCATAGCAATGGATGAGACCCCATAGCTGCTGATAATACACCCAAGTGGTACCACGTACAAGTTAAAAAGGTGGGGTCCCAGAACTGATCCCTGGGGCACACCACAAGAAACAAGCTACTCTCTCGTGGAACCAACTTCCAGTTTATGTCCATAAGGCTGACACATTGTCCAGTTTTAAGACTGGGCTCAAGACTTTCCTTTTGATAGATTCTATGTTTAGGGTTGGCTTGTCATGCTATCTTAAGCTTAGACAAATAGAGGGCAAATTGACCTCATTTCCTTAAATGATTTGCTGAAATTGAATAGTTTTCATTTGATACTATTTCTATCTTAACGTGTGATTCTTGACCTGCCATTGTGCATCTGTTCCTACTGTAGACACTATGTGCAATAACAAATCCAGCTGGTTGAAGCAGATGGCCACTTGTCCTGAGCCTGGTTCTGCTAAAGGTTTCTTCCTCATGAGGGAGTTTTTCCTTTCCATTATTGCTGTCATGCTTGCTCAAGATGAAAACTCTGTGATTGAGTTAAACTCAAAGCAGTCTGCCCCTCAGATAAATAATGTTAAATTAATATTGATGAGTAACAATAATGGAATCAATGTTCCCTCGCCCGGACGCGGGTCACCGGGGCCCCACTCTGGAGCCAGGCCCGGAGGTGGGGCACGTTGGCGAGCGCCTGGTGGCCGGGCTTTTACCCATGGAGCTCGGCCGGGCACAGCCCGAAGAGGAGACGTGGGTCCCCCTTCCCATGGGCTCACCACCTATGGGAGGGGCCAAAGGGGTCGGGTGCAATGTGGGATGGGTGGTGGCCGAGGGCGGGGACCCTGGCGGTCTGATCCTCGGCTACAGAAGCTGGCCATTGGGACATGGAATGTCACCTCTCTGGTGGGGAAGGAGCCTGAGCTAGTGTGTGAGGTTGAGAGGTTCCGGCTAGAAATAGTCGGACTCACCTCAACACATGGCTCTGGCTCTGGAACCAGTTTCCTTGAGAGGGGTTGGACACTCTTCCACTCTGGAGTTGCCCCTGGTGAGAGGCGCCGAGCAGGAGTGGGCATACTTGTTGCCCCCCATCTTGGTGCCTGTACGTTGGGGTTCACCCCGGTGAACGAGAGGGTAGCCTCCCTTCGCCTACGTGTGGGGGGACGGGCTCTGACTGTTGTTTGTGCCTATGCGCCAAACGGCAGCGCAGATTACCCACCCTTTTTGGAGTCCTTGGAGGGGGTATTGGAGAGTGCGCCTCCTGGGGACTCCCTTGTTCTACTGGGGGACTTCAACGCTCACGTGGGCAATGACAGTGAGACCTGGAGGGGTGTGGTTGGGAGGAACGGCCCCCCTGATCTGAACCCGAGTGGTGTTCTGTTATTGGACTTCTGTGCTCGTCATGGATTGTCCATAACGAACACCATGTTCAGGCATAAGGGTGTACATATGTGCTCTTGGCACCAGGACACCCTAGGTCGCAGTTCGATGATCGACTTTGTTGTCGTCTCATCTGATCTGCGGCCGCATGTCCTGGACACTCGGGTGAAGAGAGGGGCGGAGCTGTCCACTGACCACTACCTGGTGGTGAGTTGGCTCCGATGGTGGGGGAGGATGCCGGTCAGACCTGGCAGACCCAAACGTATTGTGAGGGTCTGCTGGGAACGTCTGGCAGAGTCTCCCGTAAGACGGAGCTTTAACTCCCACCTCCGGGAGAGCTTTGAACACGTTCCGAGGGAGGCGGGGGACATTGAGTCCGAGTGGGCCATGTTCCGCGCCTCTATTGTCGAGGCAGCTTATCAGAGTTGTGGCCGCAAGGTTGTTGGTGCCTGTCGTGGTGGCAACCCTCGAACCCGGTGGTGGACACCGGCGGTGAGGGATGCTGTCAAGCTGAAGAAGGAGTCCTATTGGGCCTTTTTGGCCTGTGGGACCCCGGAAGCAGCAGATAGGTACCGACAGTCCAAGCGGCATGCGGCTCGGGTGGTTGCTGAGGCAAAAACTCGGGCGTGGGAGGAGTTCGGAGAGGCCATGGAGAATGACTTCCGTACGGCTTCGAGGCGATTCTGGTCCACCATCCGGCGTCTCAGGGGGGGAAAGCGGTACGCGACCAACACCATTTATGGTGGGGATGGCGTGCTGTTGACCTCAACTCGGGATGTTGTGAGTCGGTGGGCGGAATACTTCGAAGACCTCCTCAATCCTACTGGCACGTCTTCCACTGAGGAAGCGGAGCCTGGGGACTTTGGGTCGGGCTCTCCAATCTCTGGTGCTGAGGTCACCGAGGTGGTTAAAAAGCTCCGCGGTGGCAAGGCTCCGGGGGTGGATGAGATTCGCCCTGAGTTCCTTAGGGCTCTGGATGTTGTGGGGTTGTGTTGGCTTACGCGACTCTGCAATATCGCGTGGACATCGGGGGCAGTTCCCTTGGATTGGCAGACTGGGGTGGTGGTTCCCCTATTCAAAAAGGGGGACCGTAGTGTGTGTTCCAACTACAGGGAACCCCCGACCTACGAACGAGTTCGGGACCTAAGAACCGTTCGCAGCTCGATCCGGTCGTAGGTAGGGGGTGAAAATTGCGTCCCGTTCGTAGGTCGTTATTCTGTTCGTAGGTCGCGGAAATACCGCTAACGGTGCGCCGCGCACACATTTAACAGCATGAGACTGACATACTGGCCCATAAACATGCACAGAACTTTATTTACAAACACTTATCTAAACCATTACACCACACATGCATCCATAAACACACACAGTAACTGTACATCAGTAACTTCACATCAGAACTGCAGGAAATCAGCTGGAAATCACATCAGCAAAATGATGTCAACAATCACACATGAACACTTCTCAAAGTGCAGCTTTTAACATCACAACAGCAGCAAATCAGGGACTCCCATCAGCAAAATGATGTCAACAATCACACAAGAACACTTCTCAAAGTGCAGCTTTTAACATCAGAGCAGCAAATCAGCAGGAACTGACATCAGCAAAATGATGTCAACAATCACACATGAACACTTCTCAAAGTGCAGCTTTTAACATCAGAGCAGCAAATCAGCAGGAACTGACATCAGCAAAATGATGTCAACAATCACACATGAACACTTCTCAAAGTGCAGCTTTTAACATCAGAGCAGCAAATCAGCAGGAACTGACATCAGCAAAATGATGTCAACAATCACACATGAATCCATAAATCCATCAGCAGCATCACATCTATCAGAAGCATGTTGCAACCATCATGTTTTTGAAACCAGTGCGTTGATGAGTGTCCATGTGCATGAGAAAGAAGTCCATGAACTCAGAAAAAGCTAGAAGCAGCAGAAAAATGAAACAAAATTGCCTTACTTTGACTGAAGTGTAGGTAGACAGATGTTTTTCTCATGATCAAACCTGCATCTGATGGAACTGCTTAGCCATTGCTCAACAATGAATGTTGGGAGCATTTTAGGCCAGCTGTTAGTTCAGGCAGGTGTCAGTTCAGGTCTGTGGTCCTGATGTGAGCAGGTCTGTGCATCACATGAAGTTTTTTTGGTTTTTGGCAGCAGTCATTTAGGCAGAACGACACAAAGGTGATGGATGGAGGCAACATGCAGGACACCAGAGGCAGGCTGGAGGACAGGCCGCACCAGAGGCTCATCCATGACGTGGAGCAACACGCGGATGAACTGTTGGAACACCACACACAGACGTCAGCACCTGCAGAGAACAACAACACAGACAACAACAACTTCTCCTTACCTGTGTGGTGCATGTGTGGAGGACAGGCAGGAGGCTGGACGACAGGCTGGAGGCAGGAGGACAGGCAGGAGGCTGGCTGGACGACAGGCTGGAGGCAGAGCAGGCTGGAGGACAGGCAGCACCAGAGGCTCATCCATGACGTGGAGCAACACGCGGATGAACTGTTGGAACACCACACACAGACGTCAGCACCTGCAGAGAACAACAACACAGACAACAACAACTTCTCCTTACCTGTGTGGTGCATGTGTGGAGGACAGGCAGGAGGCTGGACGACAGGCTGGAGGCAGGAGGACAGGCAGGAGGCTGGCTGGACGACAGGCTGGAGGCAGAGCAGGCTGGAGGACAGGCAGCACCAGAGGCTCATCCATGACGTGGAGCAACACGCGGATGAACTGTTGGAACACCACACACAGACGTCAGCACCTGCAGAGAACAACAACACAGACAACAACAACTTCTCCTTACCTGTGTGGTGCATGTGTGGAGGACAGGCAGGAGGCTGGACGACAGGCTGGAGGCAGGAGGACAGGCAGGAGGCTGGCTGGACGACAGGCTGGAGGCAGAGCAGGCTGGAGGACAGGCAGCACCAGAGGCTCATCCATGACGTGGAGCAACACGCGGATGAACTGTTGGAACACCACACACAGACGTCAGCACCTGCAGAGAACAACAACACAGACAACAACAACTTCTCCTTACCTGTGTGGTGCATGTGTGGAGGACAGGCAGGAGGCTGGACGACAGGCTGGAGGCAGGAGGACAGGCAGGAGGCTGGCTGGACGACAGGCTGGAGGCAGAGCAGGCTGGAGGACAGGCAGCACCAGAGGCTCATCCATGACGTGGAGCAACACGCGGATGAACTGTTGGAACACCACACACAGACGTCAGCACCTGCAGAGAACAACAACACAGACAACAACAACTTCTCCTTACCTATGTGGTGCATGTGTGGAGCATGAGGACAGGGAGGAGGCTGGAGGACAGGCAGGAGGCTGGAGGCAGAGCAGCAGGAGAACGGTACGTGGTACCTGACGCTGTTCCATGAGGCGAAGCAGCAAGTGGAGCTGTTGAAACACAAACACACACACAGACGTGAACACCTGCTGATAACAACAACAACACAGACAACATTAACTTCTCCTTACGTGTGTGGTGCATGTGTGGAGCATGAGGACAGGGAGGAGGCTGGAGGACAGGCAGGAGGCTGGAGGCAGAGCAGCAGGAGAACGGTACGTGGTACCTGACGCTGTTCCATGAGGCGAAGCAGCAAGTGGAGCTGTTGAAACACAAACACACACACAGACGTGAACACCTGCTGATAACAACAACAACACAGACAACATTAACTTCTCCTTACGTGTGTGGTGCATGTGTGGAGCATGAGGACAGGGAGGAGGCTGGAGGACAGGCAGGAGGCTGGAGGCAGAGCAGCAGGAGAACGGTACGTGGTACCTGACGCTGTTCCATGAGGCGAAGCAGCAAGTGGAGCTGTTGAAACACAAACACACACACAGACGTGAACACCTGCTGATAACAACAACAACACAGACAACATTAACTTCTCCTTACGTGTGTGGTGCATGTGTGGAGCATGAGGACAGGGAGGAGGCTGGAGGACAGGCAGGAGGCTGGAGGCAGAGCAGCAGGAGAACGGTACGTGGTACCTGACGCTGTTCCATGAGGCGAAGCAGCAAGTGGAGCTGTTGAAACACAAACACACACACAGACGTGAACACCTGCTGATAACAACAACAACACAGACAACATTAACTTCTCCTTACGTGTGTGGTGTGGTGCGTATCAGATGTGTGGATGGACCAGGGGGACGTGCCGCTTTGGAGGCTGTCGAGAGAGAGGTGATGATTACAGTAGGTGTACAGTAGTGTAAGTTAAAACAAAAATACTGTAATAAATTAAAAGAAATTAACATGTCTTTGCTGTACAGTACCTTTCTGACGTTGCTGTGCTGGAATGTGAGGGTGGGCAGGTCAGTGATGGGACGGTGGAGTTGGTGGAGAGGAGGGGGAGTAGGAGGAGGAAGGTGTACTGTAATAGGCTGTGAACATAAGCAGAGACAGTAACAGATTAAATTAATGTGTGTAACATGACAACTCCAAAAAATAAAAACAACATTTCATTACAGTACGTACTGTACCTGGAGGGATGGAGCGGGGGGGTGCTGGGCGTCTTTCACTGGGGAGAGTGTGGGCTGTCCATGGCTTCCTCCTGGCTTTCCGCAGGAGGACTGGATGGCCTATCAGCTGGTGGGGTGTCCAAGGCCTCCTCCTGGCTTGCTGCAGGAGGACTGGATGGCCTTTCAGCTGGTGCACCAGCAGATCCTGGAGGCGGTGCTGTGACCTTTGTAAAATATTGCAGCATGCTGCTCTGCACCTTTTCAAGCTTTTTATCATCCAGGATCTGCTGATAACACGCAACTTCATTGAGGACACCCCGACGGACCTTGGCGAACCTCTCACAGTCGGAGTCCTGCTTCTCCATCCTCGCCAGGAAGTTGTGGAGATCCTGAAAGGCCAGCACCATCTCCTGCCTGGTGAAGGTCGGAGGAATGACCTCCACCTCCTCCTCCTCCTCCACTTCCTCATCCGGGACGTGCCTGTCGAGCTGAATCAGGTCGTCTGGGGACAGGTCCTCTCCTGATGCACCCAGCAGGTGTTGGATATCGTCCTGGTCCATTTCGAGCTCCAGTGACCTGCCCATCCTCACAACATCCTCGATTACACGGTCCACCTCCTGGGAATCGTGTACCCCCTGAACAAGCTCTGGACAGAGCTTCTTCCAGACTCCGCACATGTTCTGTCCAGTAACACGATGCCAGGAGTGGCCAATGTTGTGCACAGCATCGAGGATGTTGTACTTACGCCAGAAGTCTTTCAGCGTGAGGGTCTGAGAGTTCTCCGTTGCCTCCAAAGCGGCACGGATGACTCGCTGCAGGTAGTACGCCTTAAACGTACTAATAACCCCCTGGTCCATTGGCTGGATCAAAGAGGTGGTGTTGGGAGGCAGGTACACCACCTTCACATGCCTGTTCAACTCGGTGAGAGCAGGGGGGTGTCCTGGAGCGTTGTCCAAGACCAGCAGGACTTTAAAGGCAATCTTCTGGTCACTGCAAAAACGCTTCACTTCTGGCACAAAGTTGTTGGTGAACCAATTTTCAAAAACTTCCAGCGTCACCCAAGCCTTTTTATTAGACGCCCAATAAACAGGAAGTGTAGATTTATCAACATGTTTGAAGGGCCTGGGTTTATTAAATTGGTACACCAACAACGGCTTGAGTTTGCAATCACCCGAAGCATTGCCCCCCACCAGCAAGGTCAAACGCTCCTTGCCGACCTTGTGGCCGGGTGCGGTTCGTTCTTCCCTACTGATGTAGGTCCTGTCTGGCAAACGCTTCCAGAACAGCCCTGTCTCATCGACGTTGAACACCTGCTGGGCAGTGTACCCACCGTCCCTGATGATCTGAGCCAGTTCTGCTGGGAATGCCTCAGCTGCCTCGTGGTCAGCGCTTGCTGCCTCACCTAAATGCACACAAAATGACACGGTTAAGCTGTTGTAACACTGTAATAAAAGGGAAAAAAATGTAAAAAACAATCGTAAGTCGGGGACTACCTGTACTGTACCTGCATTATTAAAAAATAAAAATGAGAAATTAAATGCTCACCCTGCACTCTGATGTTGTGGAAGTTGTTCCTTTTCCTGAAACGATCAAACCATCCTTTAGATGCAGTGAAGGTCTCTGGTCCATCCAACTCCCCTGATGTGCTGCTTGAAGTCCCTCCTGCGCTTGAAGTCCCTCCTCCTGCGCTATGGGAAGACGTCCCTTCACCCGGATCGCTCTGGGAGGACGTCCCTTCACCCGGATCGCTCTGTGCAGCCCCCTGCCCCCCCGCACCCCCCTGCTCCCCTGCACCTCCCTCACTCGTCCCTAGTTCTATCAGCCTGTGATAGATCCTCCTCGCCTTCTCGCAAATCACAGACATGCCAACTGGTATTCGGCGTTGCGTGTTGTCCTCCAGCCATAGCACAAGCAACCGTTCCATTTCTACTATTTTACCCGTCCTCTGTTTTGTAATGATGGTGGACTTCATGGGGGCTGAAGCACGCACTTGCTGCAAAATGCGCTCTTTGTCCGCCACTATCGTCCCCACAGTCGACCTCGGTAAATCTAGCCTCTCTCCTATTTTAGATGGTGTCATGCCCTGATCAGACATCTTTATTATTTTTGCCTTCGTCTCCAGCGTGATTGTTCTGCGAGGTTTTTTCCCCTCTGCCGCGGCCGCGGACTTTCCAGGTCTCTTCGGAGCCATTCTTCGTACGAGCTAACGTGCTAACTCCTAAGGAGCAAAAATTAAAATTAATGCTAACGTTCATAAATCAATGCAAACGTTTGCTTTCGTCTAAAAATATTTCTTTGAGATAGTACTGGACCGTACCTGCCCGTTCGATGACCCGTCGAAAAATACAGTAGCGTCGAAAATTAGCTAACGTGCTAATTCCTAAGGAGCAAAATTTAAAATGAATGCTAACGTGCTAACGTTCGCTTTAGTCTAAAACTGCTACTGTAAATTAAAATTTATTACTGTACCTGTTTGTACGTTGTTCGTTTTCTCTCGTCGTTGTTCTTCGTTCGTATGTCTCTTCTCATCAATCACCGTAACTAACCCACGAGGGACAAAATGGCCGCAGCCCTTTAAATAGTTACCGCTTTACCTGTACGGATCCCTCCGCCGCCAGGTGCACTGCGGCTGTGTGTACATCCGCCAGAAGCCCAGCCCCCCCCTCTCGCTGGCGGTACTTTTCCACTGTCATGCGCAGTGTCACGCCCATGCCCAACAAGCAACAGCCAAAGGCAATCCCCTCCCCCACCTCGCCGATTGCCATATGTGACGCAGTTACGCCGTAGCTCGATTATATACTTGTAATGGGGCTCGTTCGTAGGTCGTGCATCCAGTCTGCCGTAGCTCGATTATATATTTTAGCTTGGTTCGTTCGTAGGTCACGAACTTTTCGCCGTAGCTCGATTATATATTTTTAACTTGGTTCGTTCGTAGGTCACGTATTTTCTGCCGTACGTCGATGGCATTCTTCAACTTTGGGTCGTTCGTAGGTCCCGTGTTTCGCAAGTCGATGGAGTCGTAGGTCGGGGGTTCCCTGTATAGGGGGATCACACTCTTAAGCCTCCCTGGTAAGGTCTATTCAGGGGTTCTGGAGAGGAGGGTCCGTCGGATAGTCGAACCTCGGATTCAGGAGGAGCAGTGTGGTTTTCGTGCTGGTCGTGGAACACTGGACCAGCTCTACACCCTCAGCAGGGTCCTGGAGGGTACATGGGAGTTTGCCCAACCAGTTTACATGTGCTTTGTGGACTTGGAGAAGGCATTCGACCGCGTCCCTCGGGGGGTTCTGTGGGGGGTACTCCGGGAGTATGGGGTACCAGACCCATTGATATGGGCTGTTAGGTCCCTGTACGACCGGTGTCAGAGCTTGGTCCGCATTGCCGGCAGTAAGTCAGGCTCGTTTCCAGTGAGAGTTGGACTCCGCCAAGGTTTCCCTTTGTCACCGATTCTGTTCATAACTTTTATGGACAGAATTTGTTGTGTTGTTGTGTCCTTGGGCAAGACACTTAACCCCGAGTTGCTCCCGGTAGGACTGGAAAGCACCTTGCATGGTAGTCTGCCGCTACTGGTGTATGAATGTGTGTAGCATTCAATGTGTGTAGCGCTTTGAGATTTTCACTAATGAAAAGCGCTTTATAAATTGAATTCATTATTATTATTATTATTAATTTCTAGGCGCAGCCAAGGTGTTGAGAGGATCCGTTTTGGTGGCCTTAGAATCGCTTCTCTGTTTTTTGCAGATGATGTGGTCCTATTGGCTTCATCAGGTCGTGATCTACAGCTTTCGCTGGAGCGGTTTGCAGCCGAGTGTGATGCGGCCGGGATGAGGATCAGTTCCTCCAAATCCGAGGCCATGGTCTTGAGCCGGAAAAGGGTAGCATGCCCTCTCCGGGTCGGGGAGGAGGTCCTGCCCCAAGTGGAGGAGTTTAAGTATCTCGGGGTCTTGTTCACGAATGAGGGAAAACTGGAGCGTGAGATCGATAGGCGGATAGGTGCAGCATCCGCAGTGAAGCGGGCGCTGTACCGGTCTGTCGTGGTGAAGAGAGAGCTGAGTCGAAAGGCAAAGCTCTCAATTTACCGATCGATCTACGTTCCCACCCTCATCTATGGTCATGAGCTTTGGGTTGTGACCGAAAGAACGAGATCTCGGATACAAGCGGCTGAAATGAGTTTTCTCCGCAGGGTGTCTGGACTCTCCCTTAGAGATAGGGTGAGAAGCTCAGTCATCCGGGAGGGATTCGGAGTAGAGCCGCTGCATCTCCACATTGAGAGGAGCCAGTTGAGGTGGCTCGGGCATCTGGTTAGGATGCCTCCTGGACACCTCCCTGTTGAGGTTTTCCGGGCATGTCCCACAAGGAGGAGACCAAGAGGAAGACCCAGGACAAGCTGGAGGGACTATGTTTCTGTCACGATCCGTTTTGTTTGAACCCAAAATGCAGGCAAGATGATTGAAGCAGGAGAATTGTTTAAAATAAAACTTGTTTATTGTTAAACAACACAAAACAAGAAGCCGGCGTGGCGGCAAAAACTACTAACTAAGGTTTAGGCAGGCAAAACAGGAGGGGTAAGGATTAAGGTAGGAACAGAGAAGGCCCGTGTTGTGAGCTGTAACCAAAACTCAACAATGACTGACCAACTACAGTTGGATGGCAGGAGCTTAAATGCTGAGCTGAACAGGTGGAAGGAAACAGGTGGAAGGAATGAAACTGATTGCTAGGCTGAGGCAGAAGGGGTGTACTTGACTGACAGGGGTGGCTGTGAGACATGACCGATGGCTGAAAAAACAAAACAGTAGGAAAACACAAACAATGACATAATGAGCAGAAGAGTTGAATCAGGACTGAAGCAGACTGAGGAGGAAGTGAAAAGAAACGACAGACAAAGTACAACACAACAAGAAACAAATCACAAAGAACAGAACAAAAATCAGAAGGGCAGAATAACAAAGAAGAGGAAGATTAAGCACGGGAGGCATGTACAGATGAACTGATTACGCAGGGAAGGAGCAGAGGAAGGGTGACAGGCATTACTGGGATGAAGGGATGAAGGGTAACACTACAGGACTGGGGACAGAAGGGGCAAAAGTATGACAAACTACAGGACTGGGGATGAATGATAGGGATGAAGGGTAAAACTCCAGGACTGGGGACAGAAGGGCAAAAATAAGACAGAGGGAAGTAAGTGTGAGGTCAGGCTAAAGGGAGGGGGGTCAGCGGGGCCGCTGACCGTGACATAGCCCCCCCTTTAAGGTCCGGCATCCTGGTGGACCTTCCAGAAAAAAGAAGGAACCCAAGCTAGAACAGGGCGGGTGGAGGGGACAAACACAAGGACAGAGGGCAAAGGGAAAATTCCTAAACAAAACCCGACAGGACCAGACCTGGGAGCAAGGAGAAACCAAAACACAAATACACATAAATGGCCCTGGGCTACGTGCAAAACAAGGGACAGCCCGGGGGCCGTCCAGAGCGAGGCCAAAGATCAGGTGGACATCCCGGGGACCTTCCAGAGTGGGGTCAGGGCTCAGGCGGACGTCCAGAGCTGGACCAGAGTTTGAAGAATGGCAGAACTAGGCCAGAGAGGCCGATGCTGGCAGCTACTGGGCCAGAGAGGGCGGTGCTGGCAGCTGCTGGGCCAGAGAGGGCGGTGCTGGCAGCTGCTGGGCCAGAGAGGGCGGTGCTGGCAGCTGCTGGGCCAGAGAGGGCGGTGCTGGCAGCTGCTGGGCCAGAGAGGGCGGTGCTGGCAGCTGCTGGGCCAGAGAGGGCGGTGCTGGCAGCTGCTGGGCCAGAGAGGGCGGTGCTGGCAGCTGCTGGGCCAGAGAGGGAGGTGCTGGCAGCTGCTGGGCCAGAGAGGGAGGTGCTGGCAGCTGCTGGGCCAGAGAGGGAGGTGCTGGCAGCTGCTGGGCCAGAGAGGGAGGTGCTGGCAGCTGCTGGGCCAGAGAGGGAGGTGCTGGCAGCTGCTGGGTCAGATGGGAGTCCTGCCGCAGCCGATGCGTGGTTGGGTGCCAATGATGAGTCTTCAGTGACAGGTTCAGAGCCCATGGCACAGAGCTGTGGGGCCTCCTCTTCAGCAGCCGACGTGAAGAGCTGTGGGGCCTCCTCTTCAGCAGCCGACGTGAAGAGCTGTGGGGCCTCCTCTTCAGCAGCCGACGTGAAGAGCTGTGGGGCCTCCTCTTCAGCAGCCGACGTGAAGAGCTGTGGGGCCTCCTCTTCAGCAGCCGACGTGAAGAGCTGTGGGGCCTCCTCTTCAGCAGCCGACGTGAAGAGCTGTGGGACCTCCTCTTCAGCA
>JBBPBX010029788.1:5481-35650 GCA_038048925.1 Garcialebias charrua
CTTCATACCTGATTTCCTGTATCCACCTGTTTGTTTGTTTGTTTGTAGGAAAAGGATGCCGTCAACAGCCAAAATAAATACAATCACAACTTTTTTGGAGTGTACTGCACCTGCCGTCGGCCGTATCCTGACCCTGACGACCAGGTGCCCAGCGGCTGCAGCTCACCTGTCTCCCAGGTGTTCACGTGTCCAGCTCTTAACTGTGGTGCTTTGTGTGTCCAGGTCGAGGATGAGATGATTCAGTGTGTGGTGTGTGAAGACTGGCTGCATGGCAGGGTGAGTCCAGCAGAACCCCTCACGTGTCACCTGTCTGCTCACCTGATTGCCTGTCTTTTGTTTTCTTGTGTGCAGTTAGGGTGTTTACCTGTACGTGAACAATGTACAGTAATTGTGTGTTTTTACCTGTGTGCACAGCACCTGGGTCGTGTGGTTCCGGACTGCGTGGAGGTACAGGAGATGATCTGTGAATCCTGTATGAACAAAAACCCTTTTCTCTGGACCTACGCTGCTCACCTGGCAGGTACGTTGTCCTCTTCTCTTTGCTCCCCTACTCAGACCACACGTGTCATCTTCTCATTTGTGTTGTCATACGTGTCAGGTCCAGAGGTTCTGATGGAGGAGAAGAGGGACGAGTCGTGTGCAAATGTTCCTAAGAAAGCAGAGAAGGTGAGCTGTACACCTGAGACACGTCATGTCCTGACCTGCAGGACATGCTGCTGGTTTGGAGCCAGATTTCTGAACCAGCACCAGAACTTCTAAAGGAACTGTTTAAAATGTTTTAAAACATTATTTTATTTAAAAAAAACTGTCATTGATTAAGATCAATTCTCTGGTAGGTTGATGATGTAGTTGAGCCAAGTTGTAAGAGGAGTCGAGAGGAGGCGGAGCCAAGCTGCAGACAGAAGGAGCTACAGGTCCAATCAGAAGCTAAGGAGGCGGAGCCAAGCTGTAAACAGGAGGAGGTACAGGTCCAATCAGGAACTAAGGAGGTGGAGCCAAACTGCAGACAGGAGGAGCTACAGGTTCAATCAGGAACTAAGGAGGCGGAGCCAAGCTGCAGACAGGAGGAGCTACAGGTCCAATCAGGAACTAAGGAGGTGGAGCCAAACTGCAGACAGAAGGAGCTACAGGTCCAATCAGAAGCTAAGGAGGCGGAGCCAAGCTGCAGACAGGAGGAGCTGCAGGTCCAATCAGAAGCTAAGGAGGCGGAGACAAGCTGCAGACAGGAGGAGCTACAGGTCCAATCAGAAGCTAAGGAGGCGGAGCCAAGCTGCAGACTGAAGGTGCTACAGGAGAGTCAGCAGAAAAGAGACCAATCAGGAGCTGTGTTCTGGCCGTCAGCTTGGCGCTCCAAGCTCTGCTCCTGCATCACCTGCCAGGTAACACTGACCGTGCTTTGAGCTACTTCAAGGACTGTTGATGTTAGAGGAGGGTCATGAAGAACCTTTTTACTGACAAGTCTTTTCCTCCGATGCCATGGAATGACCTGACTACCTGTCAAGGTTTTCCTTGGCATGTATTTAATTGTTGTCTGGACTTTGAGACAACCTGACAGGTCTTCACCAGTCTTCACCTGACCAGTCTTCACCTGTCCACTCTTCACCTGACCAGTCTTCACCTGACCACTCTTTACCTGACCAGTCTTCACCTGACCAGTCTTTACCTGACCAGTCTTTACCTGACCAGTCTTTACCTGACCAGTCTTTACCTGACCAGTCTTCACTTGACCAGTCTTCACCTGACCAGTCTTTACCTGACCAGTCTTCACCAGTCTTTACCTGACAGTCGTCACTTGACCACTCTTTACCTGACCAGTCTTCACCAGTCTTCAGCTGACCAGTCTTCACTTGACCAGTCTTCACTTGACCACTCTTCACCTGACCAGTCTTCACCTGACCAGTCTTCACCAGACCAGTCTTCACCTGACAAGTCTTCACCAGACCAGTCTTCACCTGACCAGTCTTCACTTGACCAGTCTTCACTTGACCACTCTTCACTTGACCAGTCTTCACTTGACCAGTCTTCACCGGTATTCACCTGACCAGTCTTCACCTGACCAGTCTTCACTTGACCAGTCTTCACTTGACCACTCTTCACCTGACCAGTCTTCACTTGACCACTCTTCACCTGACCAGTCTTCACCAGACCAGTCTTCACTTGACCAGTCTTCACCTGACAAGTCTTCACCTGACCAGTCTTCACCAGACCAGTCTTCACTTGACCACTCTTCACTTGACCAGTCTTCACTTGGCCAGTCTTCACCTGTCTTCACCTGACCAGTCTTCACCTGACCAGTCTTCACCTGACAAGTCTTCACCTGACCAGTCTTCACCAGTCTTTACCTGACAGTCTTCACTTGACCACTCTTTACCTGACCAGTCTTCACTTGACCAGTCTTCACTTGGCCAGTCTGCACCAGACATCTTCACCTGACCAGTCTTCACCTGACCAGTCTTCACCAGACCAGTCTTCACTTGACCAGTCTTCACCAGACCAGTCTTCACTTGACCACTCTTCACTTGACCAGTCTTCACCTGACAAGTCTTCACCTGACCAGTCTTCACCAGACCAGTCTTCACTTGACCAGTCTTCACTTGATCAGTCTTCACTTGGCCAGTCTTCACCTGACCAGTCTTCACCTGACAAGTCTTCACCTGACCAGTCTTCACCAGTCTTTACCTGACAGTCTTCACTTGACCACTCTTTACCTGACCAGTCTTCACTTGGCCAGTCTGCACCAGACATCTTCACCTGACCAGTCTTCACCAGTCTTTACCTGACCAGTCTTCACTTGGCCAACCTTCACCTGACCAGTCTTTACCTGACCAGTCTTCACCAGTCTTTACCTGACGGTCTTCACTTGACCACTCTTTACCTGACCAGTCTTCACCAGTATTCAGCTGACCAGTCTTCACTTTACCAGTCTTCACCTGACCAGTCTTCACCAGTCTTTACCTGACCAGTCTTCGATTGACCACTCTTTACCTGACCAGTCTTCACTTGACCAGTCTTCACTTGGCCAGTCTGCACCAGACCAGTCTTCACTTGACCAGTCTTTACCTGACCAGTCTTCACTTGACCACTCTTTACCTGACCAGTCTTCACTTGACCAGTCTTCACCTGACCAGTCTTCACCAGTCTTTACCGGACAGTCTTCACTTGACCACTCTTTACCTGCCCAGTCTTCACCAGTCTTCAGCTGACCAGTCTTCACTTGACAAGTCTTTACCTGACCAGTCTTTACCTGACCAGTCTTCACCTGACCAGTCTTCACCAGTCTTTACCGGACAGTCTTCACTTGACACCTCTTTACCTGACCAGTCTTCACCAGTCTTTACCTGACCAGTCTTCACTTGACCACTCTTTACCTGACCAGTCTTCACTTGACCACTCTTTACCTGACCAGTCTTTACCTGACCAGTCTTCACTTGACCAGTCTTCACCTGACCAGTCTTCACCAGTCTTTACCTGACAGTCTTCACTTGACCACTCTTTACCTGACCAGTCTTCACCAGACCAGTCTTCACTTGACCACTCTTCATCTGACCACTCTTCACCTGACCAGTCTTCACTTGACCACTCTTCACTTGACCAGTCTTCACCTGACAAGTCTTCACCTGACCAGTCTTCACCAGACCAGTCTTCACTTGACCACTCTTCACTTGACCAGTCTTCACTTGGCCAGTCTTCACCTGTCTTCACCTGACCAGTCTTCACCTGACAAGTCTTCACCTGACCAGTCTTCACCAGTCTTTACCTGACAGTCTTCACTTGACCACTCTTTACCTGACCAGTCTTCACTTGGCCAGTCTGCACCAGACATCTTCACCTGACCAGTCTTCACTTGACCAGTCTTCACTTGACCAGTCTTCACTTGGCCAGTCTTCACTTGGCCAGTCTTCACCAGACCAGTCTTCACTTGACCAGTCTTCACTTGGCCAGTCTGCACCAGACATCTTCACCTGACCAGTCTTCACCTGACCAGTCTGCACCTGAGCAGTTTTCACCTGACCAGTCTTCACTTGACCAGTCTTCACCTGACCAGTCTTCACTTGGCCAGTCTTCACCTGACCAGTCTTCACTTGGCCAGTCTTCACTTGGCCAGTCTGCACCAGACATCTTCACCTGACCAGTCTTCACCTGACCAGTCTGCACCTGAGCAGTTTTCACCTCACCAGTCTTCACTTGACCAGTCTTCACCTGACCAGTCTTCACCTGACCAGTCTTCACTTGGCCAGTCTTCACCTGACCAGTCTTCACCAGACCAGTCTTCACTTGACCAGTCTTCACTTGACCACTCTTCACTTGACCAGTCTTCACTTGGCCAGTCTTCACCTGACGAGTCTTCACCTGACCAGTCTTCACTTGACCACTCTTCACTTGACCAGTCTTCACATGGCTAGTTTTCACCTGTCTTCATCTGACGAGTCTTCACCTGACCAGTCTTCACCTGACCAGTCTTCACCTGACCAGTCTTCACTTGACCAGTCTTCACTTGGCCAGTCTTCACTTGACCAGTCTTCACCTGACCAGTCTTCACCTGACCAGTCTTCACTTGGCCAGTCTTCACCTGACCAGTCTTCACCAGACCAGTCTTCACTTGACCAGTCTTCACTTGGCCAGTCTTCACTTGGCCAGTCTTCACCTGACCAGTCTTCACCTGACCAGTCTTCACTTGACCAGTCTTCACTTGGCCAGTCTTCACCTGACCAGTCTTCACCAGACCAGTCTTCACTTGACCAGTCTTCACTTGACCACTCTTCACTTGACCAGTCTTCACTTGGCCAGTCTTCACCTGACCAGTCTTCACCTGACCAGTCTTCACTTGACCAGTCTTCACTTGGCTAGTCTTCACCTGTCTTCATCTGACGAGTCTTCACCTGACCAGTCTTCACCTGACAAGTCTTCACCTGACCAGTCTTCATTTGGCCAGTCTTCACTTGGCTAGTCTTCACCTGTCTTCATCTGACGAGTCTTCATCTGACGAGTCTTCATCTGACGAGTCTTCATCTGACAAGTCTTCACCTGACAAGGCTTCACCTGACCAGTCTTCACTTGACCACTCTTCACTTGACCAGTCTTCACTTGACCAGTCTTCACTTGACCAGTCTTCACTTTGCCAGTCTTCACCTGTCTTCATCTGACGAGTCTTCACCTGACAAGTCTTCACCTGACCAGTCTTCACTTGACCAGTCTTCACCTGACCAGTCTTCACCTGACCAGTCTTCACCTGACCAGTCTTCACCTGACCAGTCTTCACCTGACAGTCTTCACCTGACCAGTCTTCACCTGACAGTCTTCACCTGACCAGTCTTCACCTGACAGTCTTCACCTGACCAGTCTTCACCTGACCAGTCTTCACCTGACAGTCTTCACCTCACCTGACCAGTCTTCACCTGACAGTCTTCACCTGACCAGTCTTCACCTGACAGTCTTCACCTGACCAGTCTTCACCTGACAGTCTTCACCTGACCAGTCTTCACCTGACCAGTCTTCACCTGACCAGTCTTCACCTGACATCTTCACCTGACCAGTCTTCACCTGACCAGTCTTCACCTGACATCTTCACCTGACCAGTCTTCACCTGACATCTTCACCTGACCAGTCTTCACTTGGCCAGTCTGCACCAGACATCTTCACCTGACCAGTCTTCACCTGACCAGTCTTCACCTGACAGTCTTCACCTGACAAGTCTTCACTTGACCAGTCTTCACTTGGCCAGTCTGCACCAGACATCTTCACCTCACCAGTCTTCACCTGACCAGTCTTCACCTGACCAGTCTTCACCTGACATCTTCACCTGACCAGTCTTCACCTGACCAGTCTTCACCTGACATCTTCACCTGACCAGTCTTCACCTGACATCTTCACCTGACCAGTCTCCACTTGGCCAGTCTGCACCAGACATCTTCACCTGACCAGTCTTCACCTGACCAGTCTTCACCTGACCAGTCTTCACCTGACATCTTCACCTGACCAGTCTTCACCTGACCAGTCTTCACCTGACATCTTCACCTGACCAGTCTTCACCTGACGTCTTCACCTGACCAGTCTTCACCTGACCAGTCTTCACCTGACCAGTCTTCACCTGACATCTTCACCTGACCAGTCTTCACCTGACATCTTCACCTGACCAGTCTTCACCTGACAAGTCTTCACTTGACCAGTCTTCACCTGACCAGTCTTCACCTGACCAGTCTTCACTTGACCACTCTTCACCTGACAAGTCTTCACCAAACCAGTCTTCACCAGATCAGTCTTCACCTGACCAGTCTTCACTTGACCAGTCTTC
Source organism: Garcialebias charrua (assembly GCA_038048925.1). Classification (NCBI taxonomy): domain Eukaryota; kingdom Metazoa; phylum Chordata; class Actinopteri; order Cyprinodontiformes; family Rivulidae; genus Garcialebias; species Garcialebias charrua. The sequence continues at coordinate 11,774 of JBBPBX010029788.1, forward strand.
ACTTGACCAGTCTTCATCTGACAAGTCTTCACCTGACCAGTCTTCACTTGACCAGTCTTCACTTGACCAGTCTTCACCTGACCAGTCTTCACCTGACAAGTCTTCACCTGACCAGTCTTCACCTGACCAGTCTTCACCTGACCAGTCTTCACTTGACCACTCTTCACCTGACAAGTCTTCACCTGACAAGTCTTCACCAAACCAGTCTTCACCAGATCAGTCTTCACCTGACCAGTCTTCACCTGACCAGTCTTCACTTGACCACTCTTCACCTGACAAGTCTTCACCTGACCAGTCTTCACCTGACCAGTCTTCACTTGACCACTCTTCACCTGACAAGTCTTCACCAGACCAGTCTTCACTTGACCAGTCTTCACCTGACAAGTTTTCACCTGACCAGTCTTTACTTGGCCAGTCTTCACCTGACCAGTCTTCACTTGACCAGTCTTCATTTGACCAGTCTTCACTTGACCACTCTTCACCTGACAAGTCTTCACCTGACAAGTCTTCACCAGACCAGTCTTCACTTGACCAGTCTTCACCTGACAAGTCTTCACCTGACCAGTCTTTACTTGGCCAGTCTTCACCTGACCAGTCTTCACCAGACCAGTTTTCACTTGACCAGTCTTCACTTGACCAGTCTTCACCTGACCAGTCTTCACCTGACCAGTCTTCATCTGACGAGTCTTCACCTGACCAGTCTTCACCTGACCAGTCTTCATCTGACGAGTCTTCACCTGACCAGTCTTCACCTGACAAGTCTTCACTTGGCCAGTCTGCACCTGACCAGTCTTCACCTGACCAGTCTTCATCTGACCACTCTTCACCTGAACAGTCTTCACTTGACAGTCTTCACCTGACCAGTCTTCACTTGACAGTCTTCACCTGACCAGTCTTCACTTGACAGTCTTCACTTGACAGTCTTCACTTGACCAGTCTTCACCTGACAGTCTTCACCTGACCAGTCTTCACCTGACCAGTCTTCACTTGACCAGTCTTCACCTGACCAGTCTTCACCTGACCAGTCTTCACCTGACCAGTCTTCACCTGACAGTCTTCACCGGTCTTCACCTGACCAGTCTTCACCAGTCTTCACTTGACAGTCTTCACTTGGCCAGTCTTCACATGACAGTCTTCACCTGACCAGTCTTCACCAGTCTTCACTTGACAGTCTTCACTTGACCAGTCTTCACCTGACAGTCTTCACCTGACCAGTCTTCACCTGACCAGTCTTCACTTGACCAGTCTTCACTTGACCACTCTTCACCTGACCAGTCTTCATCTGACGAGTCTTCACCTGACCAGTCTTCACCTGACCAGTCTTCATCTGACGAGTCTTCACCTGACCAGTCTTCACCTGACAAGTCTTCACTTGGCCAGTCTGCACCTGACCAGTCTTCACCTGACCGTCTTCACCTGACCAGTCTTCACCTGACAGTCTTCACCTGACCAGTCTTCACCTGACCAGTCTTCACCTTGACAGTCTTCACTTGACCAGTCTTCACCTGACCAGTCTTCACCTGACCAGTCTTCACCTGACCAGTCTTCACCTGACAGTCTTCACCTGACCAGTCTTCACCTGACCAGTCTTCACCTGACCAGTCTTCACCTGACAGTCTTCACCTGACCAGTCTTCACCTGACCAGTCTTCACCTGACAGTCTTCACCTGACAGTCTTCACCTGACCAGTCTTCACCTGACAGTCTTCACCTGACCAGTCTTCACCTGACACACCTCACCTCACCAGTCTTCACCTGACCAGTCTTCACCTGACAGTCTTCACCTGACCAGTCTTCACCTGACAGTCTTCACCTGACCAGTCTTCACCTGACCAGTCTTCACCTGACAGTCTTCACCTGACCAGTCTTCACCTGACAGTCTTCACCTGACCAGTCTTCACCTGACAGTCTTCACCTGACCAGTCTTCACCTGACCAGTCTTCACCAGTCTTCACCTGACCAGTCTTCACCTGACCAGTCTTCACCTGACAGTCTTCACCTGACCAGTCTTCACCTGCTTCACCTGACAGTCTTCACCTGACCAGTCTTCACCTGACAGTCTTCACCTGACCAGTCTTCACCTGACCAGTCTTCACCTGACAGTCTTCACCTGACAGTCTTCACCTGACCAGTCTTCACCTGACCAGTCTTCACCTGACCAGTCTTCACCTGACAGTCTTCACCTGACCAGTCTTCATCTTCACCTGACCAGTCTTCACCTGACAGTCTTCACCTGACCAGTCTTCACCTGACCAGTCTTCACCTGACAGTCTTCACCTGACCAGTCTTCACCTGACCAGTCTTCACCTGACCAGTCTTCACCTGACCAGTCTTCACCTGACAGTCTTCACCTGACAGTCTTCACCTGACCAGTCTTCACCTGACCAGTCTTCACCTGACCAGTCTTCACCTGACCAGTCTTCACCTGACAGTCTTCACCTGACCAGTCTTCACTCTTCACCTGACCAGTCTTCACCTGACCAGTCTTCACCTGAGTCTTCACCTGACCAGTCTTCACCTGACCAGTCTTCACCTGACAGTCTTCACATGACAGTCTTCACCTGACCAGTCTTCACCTGACCAGTCTTCACCTGACCAGTCTTCACCTGACAGTCTTCACCTGACAGTCTTCACCTGACCAGTCTTCACCTGACAGTCTTCACCTGACCAGTCTTCACCTGACCAGTCTTCACCTGACAGTCTTCACCTGACCAGTCTTCACCTGACAGTCTTCACCTGACCAGTCTTCACCTGACAGTCTTCACCTGACCAGTCTTCACCTGACCAGTCTTCACCTGACCAGTCTTCACCTGACAGTCTTCACCTGACCAGTCTTCACCTGACCAGTCTTCACCTGACAGTCTTCACCTGACCAGTCTTCACCTGACCAGTCTTCACCTGACCAGTCTTCACCTGACCAGTCTTCACCTGACAGTCTTCACCTGACCAGTTTTCACCGGTCTTCACCTGACCAGTCTTCACCTGCACCAGTCTTCGCCAGACCAGTCTTCACTCTGACCAGTCTTCACCTGACCAGTCTTCACTGGTCTTTACCTGACCAGTCTTCACCTGACAGTCTTCACCTGACAGTCTTCACCTGACCAGTCTTCACCTGACAGTCTTCACCTGACCAGTCTTCATCTTCACCTGACCAGTCTTCACTTGACCAGTCTTCACCAGACCAGTCTTCACTTGACCAGTCTTCACCAGACCAGTCTTCACTTGACCAGTCTTCACCTGACCAGTCTTCACCTGACAGTCTTCACCTGACCAGTCTTCACCTGACAGTCTTCACCTGACCAGTCTTCACCTGACAGTCTTCACCTGACCAGTCTTCACCTGACAGTCTTCACCTGACCAGTCTTCACCTGACAGTCTTCACCTGACCAGTCTTCACCTGACAGTCTTCACCTGACCAGTCTTCACCTGACAGTCTTCACCTGACCAGTCTTCACCGTCTTCACCTGACCAGTCTTCACCTGACAGTCTTCACCTGACAGTCTTCACCTGACCAGTCTTCACCTGACCAGTCTTCACCTGACAGTCTTCACCTGACAGTCTTCACCTGACCAGTCTTCACCTGACAGTCTTCACCTGACCAGTCTTCACCTGACAGTCTTCACCTGACCAGTCTTCACCTGACAGTCTTCACCTGACCAGTCTTCACCTGACAGTCTTCACCTGACAGTCTTCACCTGACCAGTCTTCACCTGACCAGTCTTCACCTGACCAGTCTTCACCTGACCAGTCTTCACCTGACCAGTCTTCACCTGACCAGTCTTCACCTGACAGTCTTCACCTGACCAGTCTTCACCTGACCAGTCTTCACCAGTCTTCACCTGACCAGTCTTCACCAGTCTCCTCCTGACCAGTGTTTGCGAGCCACTGACTCGTGCTCACCATGTCTTCCTGTCCCCATGTGTGTCTCAGGCACAGCTGTCTGCAGCTGGACTGTCCTTCCTGTTGGATGAGTTGGACACGGTCCTGGCGTATGAAAACAAAGGGAAGAGCAGCGAGCTGGGCCTTCAGGGTCACGACCCTCTGATGTCCGCTCTGGACAACTTGAACCGGGTCCAGCAGCTGGAGATCATCCACGGTAACCAGCTCAGACACAACTACATCTCCCATAGTTCCATTGGTTTGCAGCAGAGTGGGCAGCTACGGATGAGTCGTTGACAGTCGTCCTCCAGTGGGAGAGTTAAGGGTTCGATTCTGCCTGAATTCAATTCTATTCAGTTCAATTCCTTTTACGGTATATATATCCAAGTCACAACAGAAGTCGTCTCAGGACACTGAACAGAAACATTCATATATAAAATAATAATTTAACAGAAACATTCATATATAAAATAATAATTTAACAGAAACATTCATATATAAAATAATAATTTAACAGAAACATTCATATATAAAATAATAATTTAACAGAAACATTCATATATAAAATAATAATTTAACAGAAACATTCATATATAAAATAATAATTTAACAGAAACATTCATATATAAAATAATAATTTAACAGAAACATTCATATATAAAATAATAATTTAACAGAAACATTCATATATAAAATAATAATTTAACAGAAACATTCATATATAAAATAATAATTTAACAGAAACATTCATATATAAAATAATAATTTAACAGAAACATTCATATATAAAATAATAATTTAACAGAAACATTCATATATAAAATAATAATTTAACAGAAACATTCATATATAAAATAATAATTTAACAGAAACATTCATATATAAAATAATAATTTAACAGAAACATTCATATATAAAATAATAATTTAACAGAAACATTCATATATAAAATAATAATTTAACAGAAACATTCATATATAAAATAATAATTTAACAGAAACATTCATATATAAAATAATAATTTAACAGAAACATTCATATATAAAATAATAATTTAACAGAAACATTCATATATAAAATAATAATTTAACAGAAACATTCATATATAAAATAATAATTTAACAGAAACATTCATATATAAAATAATAATTTAACAGAAACATTCATATATAAAATAATAATTTAACAGAAACATTCATATATAAAATAATAATTTAACAGAAACATTCATATATAAAATAATAATTTAACAGAAACATTCATATATAAAATAATAATTTAACAGAAACATTCATATATAAAATAATAATTTAACAGAAACATTCATATATAAAATAATAATTTAACAGAAACATTCATATATAAAATAATAATTTAACAGAAACATTCATATATAAAATAATAATTTAACAGAAACATTCATATATAAAATAATAATTTAACAGAAACATTCATATATAAAATAATAATTTAACAGAAACATTCATATATAAAATAATAATTTAACAGAAACATTCATATATAAAATAATAATTTAACAGAAACATTCATATATAAAATAATAATTTAACAGAAACATTCATATATAAAATAATAATTTAACAGAAACATTCATATATAAAATAATAATTTAACAGAAACATTCATATATAAAATAATAATTTAACAGAAACATTCATATATAAAATAATAATTTAACAGAAACATTCATATATAAAATAATAATTTAACAGAAACATTCATATATAAAATAATAATTTAACAGAAACATTCATATATAAAATAATAATTTAACAGAAACATTCATATATAAAATAATAATTTAACAGAAACATTCATATATAAAATAATAATTTAACAGAAACATTCATATATAAAATAATAATTTAACAGAAACATTCATATATAAAATAATAATTTAACAGAAACATTCATATATAAAATAATAATTTAACAGAAACATTCATATATAAAATAATAATTTAACAGAAACATTCATATATAAAATAATAATTTAACAGAAACATTCATATATAAAATAATAATTTAACAGAAACATTCATATATAAAATAATAATTTAACAGAAACATTCATATATAAAATAATAATTTAACAGAAACATTCATATATAAAATAATAATTTAACAGAAACATTCATATATAAAATAATAATTTAACAGAAACATTCATATATAAAATAATAATTTAACAGAAACATTCATATATAAAATAATAATTTAACAGAAACATTCATATATAAAATAATAATTTAACAGAAACATTCATATATAAAATAATAATTTAACAGAAACATTCATATATAAAATAATAATTTAACAGAAACATTCATATATAAAATAATAATTTAACAGAAACATTCATATATAAAATAATAATTTAACAGAAACATTCATATATAAAATAATAATTTAACAGAAACATTCATATATAAAATAATAATTTAACAGAAACATTCATATATAAAATAATAATTTAACAGAAACATTCATATATAAAATAATAATTTAACAGAAACATTCATATATAAAATAATAATTTAACAGAAACATTCATATATAAAATAATAATTTAACAGAAACATTCATATATAAAATTAATTTAACAGAAACATTCATATATAAAATAATAATTTAACAGAAACATTCATATATAAAATAATAATTTAACAGAAACATTCATATATAAAATAATAATTTAACAGAAACATTCATATATAAAATAATAATTTAACAGAAACATTCATATATAAAATAATAATTTAACAGAAACATTCATATATAAAATAATAATTTAACAGAAACATTCATATATAAAATAATAATTTAACAGAAACATTCATATATAAAATAATAATTTAACAGAAACATTCATATATAAAATAATAATTTAACAGAAACATTCATATATAAAATAATAATTTAACAGAAACATTCATATATAAAATAATAATTTAACAGAAACATTCATATATAAAATAATAATTTAACAGAAACATTCATATATAAAATAATAATTTAACAGAAACATTCATATATAAAATAATAATTTAACAGAAACATTCATATATAAAATAATAATTTAACAGAAACATTCATATATAAAATAATAATTTAACAGAAACATTCATATATAAAATAATAATTTAACAGAAACATTCATATATAAAATAATAATTTAACAGAAACATTCATATATAAAATAATAATTTAACAGAAACATTCATATATAAAATAATAATTTAACAGAAACATTCATATATAAAATAATAATTTAACAGAAACATTCATATATAAAATAATAATTTAACAGAAACATTCATATATAAAATAATAATTTAACAGAAACATTCATATATAAAATAATAATTTAACAGAAACATTATATATTGGGCAGCACGGTGGCACAACTGGTAGAGCTGCTGCCTCTCAGCGAGAAGGTTGCCGGTTCAAATCCCGGTCCGGGGCCTTTCTGGGTGGAGTTTGCATGTTCTCCCCGTGCATGCGTGGGTTTCCTCCGGGTACTCCGGTTTCCTCCCACAGACCAAAAAACATGCTTGTTAGGCTGATTGGTGACTCTAAATTGACCCTAGGTGTGAGTGTGAGAGTGGATGGTTGTTTGGTGTGAGTGAGACAGGTCCCTCTTGTAAATGAGTCCCCGTGACTCAACGAGGCTAGCCTGTATAAATAAAGGTTGAATGAATGAATGAAAATATATAAAATAATAATTTAACAGAAACATTCATATATAAAATAATAATTTAACTGAAACATTCATATATAAAATAATAATTTAACAGAAACATTCATATATAAAATAATAATTTAACAGAAACATTCATATATAAAATAATAATTTAACTTTACAGTATTTATCTGAGGAGCAGACTTTAACTCCATCACAGAACTCTCATCTTGAACAAGCATGAAGGCGACAATGGAAAGAAAAAACTCCCTCATGAGGAAGAAACCTTTATCAGAACCAGGCTCAGGACTGTCACTGCCCAATCTGTTATGGAAGCACGATCTGTACCGTCAGCTCATTTGCACATGCGCTTAAAGGAATTCATTCATTCAACCTTTATTTAGTCAGGTTAATCTCATTGAGCCTCGAGGACTCATTTACAAGAAAGACCTGTCTACAAACTAAAGAATGAACAACAGCAACAGTAGATTTTCCTTGAACAATCAACAATAGACAATCATAAGAGAGAAATACAGATTTTTATTTAACAAATTAAAACAAAGATGTCAAAATAGCAAAACAGACAGATTATAAGGCAGATGTAGAAAATCAAAAACAGGAACATGTCTGCATTGGTTTTTGCCAGGATTCCAACAGATTCTTAAAACCATTTAGAGAGGTCAAGGCCAGAATACTTCTGGGTCACACGGATCACCGTTGAATATGCTAGATTAAGGAAAATGTACTGGAAATAATTACTTGATATTAATAAAAGATATTTATGAAACATGCCATATTATTGAAACATTACATCATGTTGCTGCTGATCTGATTCATGTTGATGTGTTCATGCATGCTCATCTGCTCACACAGACTCATGTTCGTGCTGCTGTTCGATTTAATGTTTTTCTATGATATTAGTGCTTAGTGTATTTTTAGTTGATGTTTTTCTTAGTTCATATCTTACCGTAGATGTTATTACTGTTTTTCTCTTACATTTTATTGTTGGATGTAACTGGGACCTTGTGTACCACATGTGGTGTCGTTCCACCACATGTGATGCGAATGACAATAAAGAAACTCTGACTCTAATATCTAAAAAAAGCTAAGTCTGGTCCTCTGGACATTCAAAATGTTATGATCCAGCGTGGTGTGGGAGGGGTGAGTCCAATGGTGCAAACGGACACTCAGAGACACGAGTAAAAAGTCAAAAATACTTTAATAACAAAAACTCAAAAGCTCAACTGTGGCTTAATACAAAAGCTTCAACATGAGGAGTTGTACTCACAAAAACCAAGGAGCTGCAAATACACGACACACCAGGAAGGAAGATGAATGGCCCGACAAAGACATGCACACAAATGCAAACTTATATACACAGCCTAATTACCTAAATATACACACCTGAGAACACACAAACCTGAGACAGACAACATGCAAGACAAGGTGATGGGCGGAAGGAGACGACCACCAGAGGGAGCCACACTCTTACAGTACCTCCCCCTCAAAGACGCCCCCAGGCGTCCCCAAGGAACACCTCCAACAACCAGGGCGGGCACGAAGGAAAACACAGGGACAGGGGAACAGGACAAGGGACAAAAAGCTAAACACAAAGCAAAAACATACAAAAACCCGAACTAAACAAAGACGAAACCCAGAAAACAAGCGTCAAAATGGCATCAAACGTAGAAACGTCGTCGGACGGAGTGACGTCATCGGACGTAGCGACGTCATAGACGTAGCAACGTCATCGACGTGGAGACCCTCCATCGAAGCGGAGGCGTCAGAGAAGCGAGGACCCTCTGCAGCAAGGACGTCACCGGCGCGAGGACCCTCCGAAGAAAGTAGAGGCGTCACCTGGCGCGGGAAACCCCTGCAGACGTCGAGGCTCCAGCAGCGGCGTGAGGACCCTCCGAAGCGAGTAGAGGCGTCATCAGCGCGTGAACCCCCGTAGACGCCGAGGCATCAGCGGCACGAGCACCCACGAAGCAGAGGCGTCACCAGTGCGGAGACCCTCCGAAGACAGTAGAGGCGTCATCGGCGCAGGGACCCCCTGAAGGCGAAGAGGCGACAGCGGCGCAGGACCTCTGCAGACGGCGAAACCTCAGCGGCGCGCTCCGGGACCAGACGGCGAGGAAAAAACAGAACGGGCAGGTGAGAAAAATAAAGTCTGAACTGGGTGTGATCCATGTACTGATGAGAACAGAGACTGCAGGAGGTGGAAAAACTAACGCCAAAAATACACTACATGCGTTACGGCTCCGCCCCGCTCCGGTCTGACCTCCGCAGCAAATACGCACCCATTATAATCAATGACAGAATTTACACTGGCTCCGCACGCGGCGGCGAGCTGCGGAGAGCGGACGGCAGTCCGTCAAAATTAGAAATTTTTCTATTTCTGCCGGACGCCGGAGCTGTGCCGGAGTCAACTTTTGAAGATTACGTCGCACCAACAGGAAAAGGAACGAGCACAACTTCCGTATTTACAAAATAAAATCACCACGGGCGGACTTAATCCTAGCTCTATACGGATTTATTTGTACAAAAATGCTGTCAAACTATCATTTATGACTACGCCTACAAACGCAATACAATAAATAAATAAAGTATTTTATTCTGAAATGTAATACATCACTTCCTGTTGCTCAAACCATGTCCTGTCGCTCATTTACGAGAGAAGATCAAGGCAGCAGTCTCTACTGTTGTTCTCCTTCTTCCACCGAATGAATTGTTTTGTTCTGACTTCATTATTTATCACATGATTTATCGCGCGATCTCGCAATTCCCGCGCATGCGTCTCGGAGCGGCGCATCCAGGTAGACCTGAGCAGAGCGGAGGAAGTGGAAATTGGACTCGCTCAGCTGCGACCTGCGGAGCCGGACCGCATGTAGTGTATTTTTGGCGTTACGGAGACTGCAGCAGGCATAAGAGCGGCCGTAGGAACTGCAGCTGCAGGGACCACGTCTGTGACGGCTGCTCCCTTCGAGCGGAAACCGTCACCTTCTGCCTCTGGAAGTTCCGCCCGCTGGACTCACTGTTTAAGGTCAGGCCATTACTGTTATGATCCAGCGTGGTGTGGGAGGGGTGAGTCCAATGGTGCAGACGGACACTCAGAGACACGAGTAAAAAGTCAAAAATACTTTAATAACAAAAACTCAAAAGCTCAACTGTGGCTTAATACAAAAGCTTCAACATGAGGAGTTGTACTCACAAAAACCAAGGAGCTGCAAATACACGACACACCAGGAAGGAAGATGAATGGCCCGACAAAGACATGCACACAAATGCAAACTTATATACACAGCCTAATTACCTAAATCATACACACCTGAGAACACACAAACCTGAGACAGAGAACATGCAAGACAAGGTGATGGGCGGAAGGAGACGTCCACCAGAGGGAGCCACACTCTTACACAAAAAACAAAACAAAGCAAAAAAACTGTAGAAACGTTTCGTCTTTCCTCTGAAAGACTTCCTCAGTCTGAGATGCTGTATATTGCTAGTATCACTCAGCCCTCTGTGAATAGCAAACAACCATCAGGGTGCTAACGATCCATCGTTAGGCTGATGGTCCTCCTTGATCATGTGAGTAGCTGGTTTCAGGCTGTCATCAGCCAACTGGTTGATCCACTGTGAGAGGGTGCTATTTATAAGACTGAGCTGAATACAGCATCTCAAACTGAGGAAGTCTTTCAGAGGAAAGACGAAACATTTCTACAATTTTTTTGTTTTGTTTTGTTTTGTTTTGTTTTGTTTTGTTTTTTGAATGTCCAAAGGACCAGACTTAGCTTTTTTAGATTTTTCTACCTGGATTATTGAGCATGCATCTGACTCTAATATTTATAAATATTAAAATAGCTCTTTCTTTAATTTTCTTAGACAATGTTATAATAGTTTATGAATAAGAACTATGTTAATTTACTTAGAAAAAGTATGTGCTCTATCTCTGCTGCTCTTCATGTCGCTAATTTACGCCACTCGTATTTACGTTATTGACGTCTTTGGTTAAAATGATGTAGCGCAGCTTCACTACTGAGCGGCGCTGTTTCACTATGGAAATAATTCATTCTGTATCTTGCAGGGTTTTCTCTTTCAGTCCAGTGGGTCGCATATCATCTTAACCATGATGTAAATATGTCAGTGATTTTAACGGAAATACGAGTGGCATAAATTAGCAACATGAAGAGCGGCGGAGATAGAGCATTTAATTTTCTAAGTAAATTAAGACAGTTCTTATTCATAAACAAAAGCGATCCGTCATCAGCGAGACCCGGTAGTATTCCTTTTATCACATGTACAAATGCTGTATGACAGTGTGTAGTAGAGTGTTGTGTGAATACCATACCATTTTATTTATAGAGCACTTAAACAGCAACAAGGCCAACCAAAGTGCTGTACAAACAAACAAACAACAGGCAACACACACAATGAAGTACAAAACAGAATATAGACATAAAATCATCACAGATAATAAATATAACGACCAAACACAGATCATCTGGTGTTGAAAGCAACAGAATAGTAGTGAGTCTTTAAACGGGATTTGAAAACCGAGAGGGAGGGGCCTGTCTGACGAGCAGAGGTTACTCGTTCCAAAGTCTTGGTCCTGCTACAGAGAAGCTCCTGTCACCTCTGCGTTTAAGACGAGTTCCTGGAACTGTGAGAAGTAACTGGTCCGCTGACCTCAGAGAACGTGGTGGGACATACGAGTGTAGCAAATCAGAGAGATGTGGGGGGGGGGGGCGAGACTGTTCAGCGATTTGTAGACATACAGGAGAATTTTGAACTGGATTCGAAGATGAACCAGTGCAGGGAGGCCAATACTGGTGTAATGTGCTCTCTTTTGCTTGTACTGGTTAAAAATCGGGCTACTGCGTTCTGGACCCGTTGTAGTTGTGCACTGGTGGCCTGACTGACGCCAAGCAGGAGTGAATTGCAGTAATCAAGCCTAGATGTAATAAATGTGTGTATTACTGTCTCCAGGTTATTTTTGGATAATATGGGCTTCAGCAGACAGTCGCCTCAGCTGGAAAAAACAGGATTTAACTATCATGTTTACAAGACTGTTGAGTTTCATGGAAGGATCCATTATCACTCCCAGATTTGTGACTTTTTGTTTTTCAGACAGGGCTAGAGCAGAAAGGTCAATGCAGTGGTTCATGATCGTGTCGTTGGAAGGGAACAACATGGCTTCAGACTTCTTTTCATTGAAACTTAAGAAATTTAAAGCCGGCATCCAGTCCCTGATGTCAGCCAGGCAGTCGAGCAGAGGTTGAATAGAGCATGTACCATTGTGTCGCAGGGGGAAGTAAATTTGGCAGTCATCGGCGTAGAAGTGAAAAGGTATGTTATGTTTCTGGAAAATAGCACCAAGTGGCAGCAGGTATAAAGAGAATAGGAGAGGATCCAGAATGGACCCCTGCGGAACCCCCCCATTTAAGTGCTGCCACTGCAGAACTAAAATCGTTGATGGAAACACAAAAGGACCTGTCAGAGAAGTAGGATCTGAACCATCTGAGAGCTCACCCTGTGATGCCCACCCACTGCTTCAACCTAGCAATGAGGATCTCATGGTCGATGGTGTCGAAATCGGATGTGAGGTCCAATAGGACAAGCAGCACAGAGTCACCAGTGCCTGTGGATAAGAAGATGTCACTAAAAACCTTCAGTAGGGCAGTCTCAGTGCTGTGGAGAGGTTTAAAGCCAGACTGGAATAATTCTAGGCTAGCGTGATCCTCCAGGAAGCACTTCAACTGAGACTCAACTATTTTTTCCAGAAGTTTAGAAACAAATGGGAGTCTGGAGACAGGCCGGAAGTTAGATACTACTGAACATCTACTATAACATCACTGAGCAAAGACCAAAACATCACCATTTTACCAGCGGACAAAGGTAGATGCACATTAATACTCAACACGTCTTATTACCAGGAAAAAATAACCACACTACTGAGTGACAGGAACACCTATGAGCCTCTGAAGAGGGAGCCAACTAACACATTTAAAAAAAAGTCACTGATTATCTGCAAAAACTCGAAAAGGAGAAAACAATCAATTGATCATTGTATTATAGATTGTACCCGGGGGAAGCCACTCCCTGTCTGTACGGACTTCCAAAAATACACAAAGAAGATACACCTCTCAGACTCATCATCAGCAGCATGAACTCAGTGACATACAATGTTGCTAAACATCTGGCTGGTATTTTAGCTCCTCTGGTTGGAAACACACCTCATCACATAAAGAACTCCATTGATTTTTCCAACAAAGTTCAACATTTGAAGCTGACCCCGGGAGAAACTCTTGTATCGTATGATGTGACTTCTCTTTTCACATGCATACCCATTTCTGAAGCAGTAGAAACCGTCAAAAAACAACTTCTACAGGACAAGGATTTGGACAAAAGGACCAACTTCACCCCAGACCACATCTGCACCCTGCTGGATCTCTGCCTCTCCACCACTTAATTCAAGTTCAGTGACAGATTTTATAGATAGAAGCACGGCTGTGCCATGGGATCTCCAGTGTCACCCATTGTTGCCAACCTTTACATGGAGGAAGTGGAACAGAGAGCCCTAAACTCATATGAGGGGACAATTCCAAGCCATTGGTTCCGATATGTGGATGATACCTGGGTCAAAATCCAAGCCAGGGAAGTGGAAGCGTTCACCAGACACATTAACTCAGTCGACAACATCAAGTTCACCAGAGAGGATGCTAATGACAATAAGCTGCCTTTTTTGGACTGTTTGGTGCATATGGAGGGAGAGGACAGTCTCAACATTGAAGTTTACAGAAAACCAACCCACACAGACCAGTATCTTCTGTTTGACTCTCACCATCCACTGGAGCACAAACTTTCTGTCATCAGAACCTTACAGCATCGGGCAGAACACATCCCCACAAGGACAGAAGGGAAGGAAAAGGAACAGAAACACATCAACAAATCGCTGCAAACATGTGGATATCCCAACTGGGCTTTTGTCAAGTCAGCGAGGAAATCTGCTAAACACAATAATCAACAGAAAAATGCTAACAGACGGAAAAACATTGTCATTCCTTATGTTGCTGGAGTCTCAGAGAATTTCAGAAGGATTTTCAACAAACACAACATCCCAGTACATTTCAAACCCAGCAGGACTCTCAGACAGAGGCTGGTCCACCCTAAGGACAGAACCCCGACACACAAACAGAGTGGTGTAATGTATGCAGTCCAGTGCAGCGAGGACTGTCCAGACCTCTACATTGGAGAAACTAAACAGCCTCTTCACAGAAGAATGTCCCAACACAGGAGAGCCACCTCCTCTGGACAAAACTCAGCTGATCACCTTCACCTCACGGACAAGGGTCACTCATTTGAGGACCAGAATGTACAAATTTTGGACCGAGAGCACAGGTGGTTTGAGAGGGGTGTGAAGGAAGCTGTTTATATCAAGAAAGAACGGCCCTCGCTTAATAGAGGAGGAGGACTGAGATTTCAACTTTCCAAGACTTATAACTCAGTTTTGGGGCTGATTCCCAGACGTTTTACACCGGATGGGAGCAGAGGTGTCTTGTCTGGGAATTAGACTAGCAAAGTTTTTTGAGAAGCCTCTGCTGTTGGTTTGTGAGGTGTGATTTGTCAATTTACATACAGTTGTGTGTCTTCTGTCAGAGACCTCAAGGAAACCCCTACTGTTAAGGTGTGGTTTGTCAATTTACATGTATGCGTTACCTCAGCTTGCAATTTACATAGGTTGGTGCGTGACTCCTAAGACTGTTACAACTCCACGCGCACACAGTCTGTTCATAGAATTGATAAAGCCCTCTGGATAGAGGTTGAAACGTCTTCTGTAACAAATAAAGTCCAGTTGATCTTGTATTGAACGCCTTTTTTGATACTACTGAAGGGTCAAGGTTTTTTTTTCAGGAGAGGTTGAACAGCAGTATGTTTAAAGGATTTTGGCGCCATGCCAGTGGATAAATTGCTATTCACAATAGCAAGAATGGACCTAGAGTAGGAAAACCCTCCTTTAGGAGCCGAGGGGGGACCACATCAAAGGGGAAACCAGATTAGGGCTGGGCGATATATCGATATTTTTTAAATATCGAGATTTTTTCTAAAGAGATACAAGACGAGACTATATCGTTTATATCGAGATGGACTTGAAAATCCTGCGCTGCTGCCTTTCTCGCCCCCCTCCTTCTCCTTCACTGAACACAAACCCAGCCCCTCCTCCTCCTCCTTCCTGCTGCAGGAGGTGGGCGGAGACTTCCAGCACAACAAACACGGCAGATATGAGGAGCTGCTCAGCCGCTGCTGAGGAGAAAATAAAAAGTTCTTTCTGAGCTAGTTGTCAGATGAGGGCAGAAAAATTTTGTTTTTGTAGACGATGCTGAAAATAGTCCAGACGAAAGGTCGGAACTACGAATCTTTTTCACCATTTAAACAGCGGAGTGCACCGTGAAACAGCAGAACCGAGTGTTTTTACAGCTGCTGCTTCCTTAAAACAAACCACGGGTCCGAGCTCCGAGCCGTGCGTGCACTGCAGAGCTTTATGAGAGGAGCAGAGAGAGGTGGAGACATTAACAAAGCAGCAGTTTATCATATAACTCTAAAGATACGGTCCGTAGCGGCTAACAAGATGGCTAACGCTTTAGCCGTCTTCTTCCACAGCTGACTGACCGTGTCATGATAAACTGCTGATTTATTAATGTCGCTCTTCCTGTCTGTGTTCCTCTAAAAGGCACACAGCACGAATAAATGAGCTCTGAACTATTTCAAATAAGAAGAGGGGTACCTCCTTGCCCTCACTGCAGGACTTACACAGCAAACGCCTCACTCGGAAAGCCCACCGCATGGCAGGTGATCCCACACACCCACTACACAGCTGCTTCAGACTGCTGCCATCAGGGAGGAGACTGAGGAGTCTCCAGGCTCGAACCAGCAGACTGAGAGACAGCTCTGTTCATCAGGCAGTCAGAATGCTAAACACTCTGCCTGCTCTGCCTCCCCTCCCATTTGAACTGCCTTAACACTAAAACTTTCTCACATATTATCACTCAACACAAAGTTTTTAACACTAGACTCTGTGTCATCAAACGGGTTATTCACTAAACTCTCGGTCATGTGCTCATACAGTTTGCACTACTTCTCATACTTGCACTAATGTCTGTATTACATCACTGCCTATAATCATAATACTGTTTACATTCTCTGTTTACATTTATTAATACTGTTTACTTTTATTACTACTGCTTACATGTAATTACTACTGTTTACATTTATTTACACTACTCTAATATCTACACCACTGCTGGTACATATACAGTGTGCTCTGAACGGTCTTATTTAGGGATGCCCAATGTGCCTTACTGCATATGCCACTTTTTGCCTCTACAACAACATCAACTACTACCTCATACATATACTGTGTACATTGACTCATACGCTGCTTTGCCACTTTGCAAATGTCAATGCTAGAAACCTTTAGTTTATTTTAGTTATACTTTTTATACTCTTTTTTTATACTAGTATGCAAAAACTCAGGACAATATTATGTTCATTAAATGTTTAATGTTTTAGTTTTAGAGTTGGTGTAAATTTTCATACTCTTATACCACTATGCAAAAAACTCAGGACAGTGTTAGTTTTACTATTTTATGCTTATGTCTATTATTATATGTTTCAGTGTTTCAATGTTTAGATGTTTACTGTTGCACCGAGGGACTGAGAGAAACGCAATTTCGGTCCTGTGTATGTCCTGCACTGTACATATTGCAGATCTGACAATAAAGTTGACTTTGACTTGACTTTGACTTTGACTTTGGGTTTGTCGTCTAGCTGGGAGCTTCAGACAGCTGCTGTGTTTATTAACGTCATCACCTCCCTCTGCTCCTCTCACAGTTCACAAACGCTGACTAACGTGAAGTCACCTTTCTATCTTATCAAGATACTCAAAGCTCTTTACAACACAATCTATGTCCTCATTTACACATTTATACAGCACTCTACTAGAACTGTACAATGATTAATCAGTACTTTATCACATTCATACACTGATGGGACACACATCAGAGGCAATGAGGAGTTCAATGTCTTGCACAGGAACACTTCAGCATGTGACTGCTGGTGGAATCAAACCCCCAACTCTCCCATTGGAGGAGACAGCTCTAGCCTCTCAGAAACAGCTGCCTCAGCTGAAGAAGATTATTATTTAACATATGTAAATAAATGTCTGAAAAATAAATTAATGTAAGTAAATAGTTTATTTTTAGACATTTATATTGTAGAGTTACAGCTGTTTGTTAATAAATGTTGCTATGTGACAACTGGGACAAAGCTTTGACTCAGAAATATATTTTTGTTATTATTTTATGGAAAGAAACATTTATCGAGATATATATCGTATATCGCGATATATCATAAAAATATCGAGATATTAATTTTGGTCCATATCGCCCAGCCCTAAACCAGATGGTTTCAGGCTGCACATGACCTGTTCTAGAGAAGACAGAGAGATTGGTTCAAAATGGTCAAATACAACAACAGATTGAAGTGAGATGGATGGATCATGAGTTGGAGGAGAAATACAATGCAATTTTTTCTAAAAAGAAATGTAGGAAGTTCTCGCACAGCTCAGTCGAGGCTTCCAAGGGTGATGGTTCAGTGAGGTGGAGAACTGAGTTTAGGGTAGAGAAGAGGACACATGGATTGTGAGAGTTTGAGGCAATGATATCTGACAAGTATTGGGATTTAACAGTTTTTACTGCTTTCTGATAAAGACGCCAACTCTGTTTTAGTATTTGAAAAGAGACTTGCAGCCTGTCTTTTTTCCATTTGCGCTCCACCCTCCTGCACTGCTGCCTAACAGCCTTTTGGTGATGGGAGTCTTGAGACAGGCCTGAAGTTGACCAGGTGACATCATTCAGCCAAGGTTCTGCTCTGAGTTTTGATTTTCTATATTTAACAGGATCATCATGATCCAGAGCCTTTAAACAGACAGAGTCAAACTGGGATGTCAGCTCCTAAATGGTGGATAGGAAACACCGGGGGCTGAATTATCATTTCAGAGTTGTAAACATCTGTGAAACATGCGGTAGTGAACTGGTTAATGGCCCGGCTGCGACGTACAGGAACGCACGGTTTAGGAGTTAGATGGGGGAGGGTGAACTCAAACCGGACTGACATGTGGTCTGAAAACACATTGTCACTTATTTCAAGATTAGTAACAGTCACATCATGAGTTAAAACAAGGTCCTGTGTATGTCCGCGCTCTTGGGTGGGACCGTTTACATGTTGATTTAAATTAAATGAGTCCAATAAATCTAAAAAATCCTTAACCAAGGGCTTCTCATGACAGCACACATGCAAATTAAAATCACCAAAAATGACTACACAATCATATTTTGGTATGATTTCAGACAAGAAATCAGAAAATTCATTGATGAAATTCTTAGAACGAGGTGGGTGGTAGACGAGTGCACATAAAGTCACAGGCGAATGGCCGAGTTCAAAGAAAGTCAACTCAAAACTGGAGCAGGAAACGGGGATGGGCAGTTGTTTACAGTGAAAAATTGATTTGAATATTGTTAATAATCCACCACCACCACGACCTGATGAATGTGTGTAGTAGAGTGTTGTATGAATGTGTGTAATAGAGTGTTGTATGAATGTGTGTAGTAGAGTGCTGTATGAATGTATGTAGTAGAGTGCTGTATGAATGTGTGTAGTAGAGTGATGTATGAATGTGTGTAGTAGAGTGCTGTATGAATGTGTGTAGTAGAGTGTTGTATGAATGTGTGTAGTAGAGTGCTGTATGAATGTGTGTAGTAGAGTGCTGTATGAATGTGTGTAGTAGAGTGTTGTATGAATGTGTGTAGTAGAGTGTTGTATAAATGTGTGTAGTAGAGTGCTGTATGAATGTGTGTGTAGTAGAGTGTTGTATGGATCCGACTTCCGGTTATGGCGACCGCTTGAGCAGACGCACGTAACTTCGCTCCGCAGCTACTGCCTCAATATGTCAAGATAACGGCTGTTCACTGCGATAAATGCAAAATAAAGGAGACAGTCTGAGGAAGTATGCCTAACCGTACTAAAACGAACAAAGGGAAAAGCGACACGACTAAACAAACCACGCTGTTTGACCACAACCTTCGTAGTGAAGCCCGGAAAGCTAACAGAAACATGGCGGAACAAGGAGGAGAAAGCGACCCAGAAAGCAGTAAGTTTGACCAAATCCTATCTGCAATAACAAGCCTACGAACTGAATTCTCTTCTAAACTCGATGGAGTGTTGGAAACGCTAAAAAACATGAAGCAGGAGATGAAAGACTACAACGAGCGGGTTTCACAAACAGAAGACCGCATCTCCTTAGCAGAGGATGAGGTGGCTAAGCTACGAGCTAACGTTAGCACCTTACAGGCTAACAACAAATCGATGGAAAATAAATTGATGGATTTGGAATCAAGAGCTCGCTTAAATAACTTACGGCTCGTGGGTCTTCCGGAAGGCGCTGAGGGCTCTGACCTCTGTGCTTTTTTGGAGCGGTGGATTCCTGAATCTGTGGGGAGCAACGCGGACGCGGCGCAGGCCTCGGAGGGCCTGCAGGCCAAGGTGAGCCTGGAGTCCGCCTACAGACTGGGCCGGAGGACGGACGGCGCTGTTCGACCCAGAACCCTGATGATGAGGTTTGTGAATCTTCGTGAGAAGCAAGGGGTCATGAGAGCAGCACGAACGAAGAAGGATATATATTATAAAGAACAACAGGTCCGCTTTTACCCAGATTTGGCTCCGGGGCTTCACCAACTCCGGAAAAAGCTTGACCCAATTCGAGAACAACTACGTAAACTGGGCATTCGTAATGGAATAATTCATCCTGCAACACTATTGGTGACATTTAAAAATAAAACATTGAAATTTAACTCCTTTGAAGACGCAAGCAAGTTTATAAAAGAAATTGAGGAAGACTCAAAACATGCAAAGCCTTGAGGAAGGGAAAAGAAGAAAGAAAGAAAAAAGGACATGGATGGTATGTAAAAAAAAAAATAATAATAATAATAATGACAATAATCTGGAATGTAATGTTTTGACATTGACTGGTATACTGGACTTATAGTTTAGTTCTACAGTAAATATGTAAATACGTCTTATCTGTTTATCTTTTACTGGGCAATGCAGTGAATATATTTGGTTAATTATATAAATATATAAGGGTCTTTGAATAAATAGAAGCTTAAAGTAGAGCATAGGGAATATAAGTTAGTTATTTGAATAGGCTCTAAACATGAGTGAACAGAGGTTAGAATTATAAATTATTATTTTATTTAGGTTTATTTATTTATTTATTTATTTTTTATTTTTTTATTTTTTCATTTTTTTATTTATCTATTTATTATTATTTTTTATTATTTTTTTATTTATTTATTTATTTTTATTTTTATTTATTTATTTATTTATTTATTTTTTTAATTTATTATTATTATTGTTTTTTTTTTGTTTTTTTTTTTATATAATTTTCAATTCTAGGCAGTATCGGGGGAAGTTGTTGCAGACAAGCAAAGAGTGGTGGTACTGATCCTCACTAGGTGTGGATTGGTTTCTAGCTATACCGGGAGACGCAATGGAAGCGGGAGGGATCCTCTCAACTCTGGGAGGGAGGGTTGGTGTGGGGAGGGATGTTTATGTTTTGTATTTAGTGGAGTTGTACATGATGGATGTGCGATTTAACATCGTTTTTTTTTTGTTGTTGTTGTGTCTCAAACAATGCAAATTTATTTAATGGACTAATTTTATTACAGTATGTCTCAAACAGTAAAGTTTAATTTTATTTCATGGAACTGCAGAGGTCTTCAACGTCTTCAAAAAGTTAAACAAGTTATGAACAGATTAAAAGAAATGGATTCAAAAATTGTGTTCCTCCAAGAAACACATCTTCTTGATGAGGATTTGTTAAAGGTAAAAAGGAGGTGGAAGGGCAGCATTTATACGGCACCATACACTTCTCAGTCTAGAGGGGTAATGACTTTAGTTCACGAATCGGTACCATTGCAAATTAAAAACATAATTAAAGATAAAAGAGGAAGATACCTAATACTTCAAGGCTATTTAATGTCAGAAATGCTAATTTTAACTAACATATATGGTCCAAATGTGGATGATAATAAATTTTATAACGATATACTCCTCACACTAACATCACTTAAAGGGCTACACATAATGGGCGGAGATTTTAATTGTGCATTAAATCCAAACTTGGACAGGTCAACAGGAACGGATCAATCGCATACTAACTGTAGAACAGCAATAAAAACAATGATGAGGGAGCTAGAGTTATGTGATGAATGGAGAGAGAGAAACTTAGTTAACAAAGCATACTCATGCTATTCAAGTACTTTCAAAACCTACTCTAGAATAGACTATTATTTAATTTCTACAGAGTTACAGTATAAAATCACAGAATGTTCCTATGAAAATATAGTTATTTCAGACCATGCACCGTGCAGGTTAGTTTATAAAGATGATAAAATAAAGAGGGATCCTCCAAGATGGCAATTTCAACACAAATGGCTACGAGATGAAAACTTTGTGAAATACTTAAGGAAACAAGTAGAAGAATTTTTTCAGATTAATACTATTGAAACATCAGCGTGTATAAGATGGGAAGCTTTTAAGGCCTTTCTTAGAGGGCATATTATTAGCTATACAGGTTCCAAGACAAAACAAACTGAGAAAACCAGAATACAGATGGAAAATAAAATAAAAACAATACAAGAGAAAATAAACAAAAAACAAGATCCACAACTGGAAAAGGAATTATTAATTTTAAGAGCAGAATACAATAAACACTCAGCATCAAGAGCCGCATCAAGTTTACTACGACTTAAACAAACATTCTATGAACAGGGAGATAAAACAGGAAAACTATTAGCTTGGCAAATAAAACAGTTAGAATTTAGGCAACCAATTACATCTATTAAAATAAATGAACAAACTTTACAAGATCCACAACAAATAAACTCAGCGTTTAAGAATTATTATGAGGATTTGTATAAAGCACAAGAAAAAATAACATTAGGAAAAACAGATCAATTCTTAACAAATTTAAATATACCTAAGTTTTCAGAAGGAGATAGGGAAACCCTGAATTTAGAAATAACGGAGGAAGAGTTGGGACAAGCTATCAACAATATGAAATCAGGAAAAAGGGGAGGACCTGATGGCCTCCCAATAGATTTATACAAAATTTTTAAAGATAAACTTTTAGCCCCACTACTAGATATGTTTAAAGAAATTTTCAGCTCAAATTCTCTTCCCCATCAATAAACGCTGCCATGATTACTCTTTTACCGAAACCAGCTAAACCATTAGATACATGTGAAAATTTCAGGCCAATTAGTCAGATCTGAAAATAATATCTAAATTGCTAGCATTACGTCTACAAAAGATCTTGCCAAAAATAATACACCATGATCAAAATGGATTCATATTAGGGAGGCAAGGCTTTCATAATGTGAGACGAGTAACAAATATAATTTATTACAATAAGGGATCCCCAGATTCAGCTCTTCTATCATTGGATGCAGAAAAAGCATTTGATAGGATAGATTGGGAATTCCTGACTCAGGTATTAGAAAGGTTTAATTGTGGAAATAAGTTTGTCCAATGGGTAAAAATATTATATAGTAACCCTTCAGCTGAAATTATAACAAATAGAAATATATCTAAACCAATAAAGATCAGTAGAGGATGCAGACAAGGATGCCCATTGTCACCTTTGTTATTTACTCTGGCAATGGAGCCATTTGCTATTGCTATCCGTTCACACCCGCAAATTTATGGAATCAAAGTAGGATCCAATGAACATAGAATTTCTTTGTTTGCAGATGATGTTATTTTATTTGTATATTTATCTATTTATTAAAAATATACAGTATATACAGTATTTTTATTTTTTATTGTTTTTTATTTATTAATATTAATTTTAATTTTATTTATTAATAGATAAATGTACAGTACTGTACAGTCACCAAGCACTTAGCCTATCCTAACACAGTTTTTAAAGATGAAGGAATCAGTTGAATTGTCTCCCTCCTCCCTGCAGGCTCCATAGGGAGCTTGCTCCCTTTATGTGAAAGGGAGACAATTCAACTTATTCCTTCATCTTTAAAAACTGTGTTAGGATAGACTAAGTGCTTGGTGACTGTCCAGTACTGTACATGTATTCATTTATTAAAAAAAAAAAAAAAAAGTTAAAAAAAAAAAAAAAAAAAATTTTTTTTTTTATTTTTATTTTTTAATGAGATGCATGCTCGT
>JBBPBX010029789.1:0-19274 GCA_038048925.1 Garcialebias charrua
AAGTACTAAACCCTGAGGAACTCCATGAGTAACTTTTGTGTATTAAGATTCATTTAAATTTCCAAACTAAAATCAAATATTTAAACCAATTTAGAGCCATTACTGTAATCCTCCTGCAATCCCAATCTCACATTCAAGTGTCTAGAATATTGTGAACAAATGCAGCACAGAGGTCTTACAAGACCAGTCTAGACACAAGTCTTGCCAGAGGCCAGGAGAATATTAACTTTCACTAGTGCTGTGGTGAGTTTGAGCTTTAAAACCTGAAACTGATGATTTTTTCCAGATATTCAGGAAAGTGATCTGTAACCATTTTCTCAATGAGATGAATGTTAGACAAGTCTCTTTTATAGGCCAAATTTTTTTGATCAAAATCAGGTTTCTTATGTAAAGGTTTAATCACACCAACCTTAAAGCTCAGTGGTGCGTAACCATTAGAGACAAATTAAACAGATCCAAGATGATATAAAGGGAAAGAGGATATAAAGGGAAATGTTTACAATCTAGTTAGGATCTAAGACATGTGAATTGTTTGCATTTATTTAAGGATCATTGCGGTTCATTTCCGGGAATATCTGAACTTCCGTATAGCTATGGTTTTAGTGCCATGTTTGACAAATTCATTCATACAGCTCAACAGTCCAAAACAGAGATTCTAGTGACATTTTTAAAGCCATCTTATCTGACAACCTGAAGCAATAGGATTGTCTGAATATTTTCCTGTAATGGACATTCAACTGCTTAGTGGTAGGGATACACGGCTCAGAAGAGACTGAACTTTTCATTTAGATGTTATAACAGCAACCTGGGTTATTTCTAGTCAATACTGTACAGTTTTTAGAGTTTGTTAGCAGGCTTGCGACAAAATTCCCCATAATCCCGAGCACCACTTTCCAGCTTTAGGATTCCAGTTGAAAGTACACAACTCAGATTGAACCAAGGAAGCAGCTTCTTTTAATACCATTTTCAGTAGCAATTTATTAAATTAAATTCATTGAAGGGAGGAAGTGCGTGCAAGAACATTGAATTTACCTCTTACACTTCACTTGAAATGGATTTATAGCAGAATTTCAGCTACGTTTGTGTTTGATACAGCTCCAGACTTTATTTTCTCAGTTAAAAGGAATCAAACCCTTTAAAGATGGGAGGCATAGCAAAGCTGAAAACCGAGAAGTCCACATTATGCTTCTGTGGCCATATAGGAGACAAGTCTTCAATGACATGGACATCTAAAGCGAACCTTGTAGTCAAGGCAGTGTCGAAACTTTTGGTCCTTATTGCGGCAAATGAAGCCAGTTTTAGTATCGTAGCTGGAAGAAAGCAAAGATTGAGTCAGTATAGAGTTCAGGTTCAATCTTACTACATCAGAACAGGTTATTGAAAAACTCACGCATAGAAGGTTTGTTTCGTGTCTTCAGCTGGGATCTCTTTGGCCGCAGTAACCGCCTGAATTCTTCTGGGGTTGGGACAAATTTTATGGGGGTACTTCTGCCTCAGTTCCTTCAAGGTTTCCCAGTCACCTGTCCCACTGGGCTCGTCTCTATTGAACCACTGGGTCCAGCACAGTCTATCACGGTCTGAGTCTCCATCTGTAGGGAGAAACATGTTTCAAGATCATAGACCTGCCGGAGTGTGTGGGAAATACAGGATCACAATTTTACCAATTTGAGTGTACCATTAAACCAGTTGCATGCATTTGACAGCACAGAGACCCAACACTTGCTGAATACACAACAGGTTTCTTACCTTGAAGACTAAGTGTCATGCAACCTGGTAAATACAGTCAGAATAATGCTAGTTAGCCTTGTGTCAGATTATATCAGAGTGTAGAATAAACACTGAAATTGTTGCAGAGGTAACATACCCAGCAGAAAAACTGCAGCAATAAGACTCATCTGTGACAGAAAATGAAATTTCAAACAGGGATAGTTCTACATAACTGTACACACTCAAACCTAAATAAGTTCAGCTACTGATCCAAATAACTTTACCTGACTGGTCATGATTGAAGTAATCCAATGTCAATAGTCAAAATCTGCAAAGAACAAAAGAAACAGCAAATGTCAAACAGATCCAGAGTCCCTCCCAACACTTCATGCTCATAGTTATGGTAATCAAACTACACAATGTTATTTACCTTGAAACCACTGAGTCAGCTCAATGATCAGAACTTGTGACCCACAGAGGTGTCAGGGGTAACTCTGCCCTTTTTATAGTAGCCAGTGATCCAAGTCTCTATTTTCAGTGTCCTTGTGATAGTATTGGATCAGCTTGATTGAGTTAACTGGCTGCACCTGTACAGGTGTGGATTCAGAGCATGCCTGCTGTGGTCTGTTACTGCAGAACACCTTATGATTGGTTATGTTGGTTTCTGAAGACCTTTAGGATCAGACAATGGCTTTTTAATAAGAAAATTTAAACTCCTCATCAAAGATTTTTGTCTCCGTTGGATGTTATGGCCCAACAAGCCACGTAGTAATGCAAGTGTCACCCTGTGGCAAAGATGATTGTTTATTTATTTATTCATTCATTTAAAACTACAATCAGTTATAGATCTTTATGAAAAGACAACAACGTTATCATTGTTTATCAGTTATCACCATTCAGGGGTGGGTTTTGTCAATCACTCAATCAATCAATAAATCAATCAATCAATCAATCAAGCAATTTATTCATTTCAAATTTTAAAAACACAAGAATACTGTTTACAAAAAAACACAATATAAAATCAAAAATACATGAAATGAGAGACTTCCGGCTGAATGGCGGTGGGATAAGTTGTGTTTAGGTGCGCTCCTGCGGAACTGGCCTGTTTTCCAACTAATGCCTGGCACTTTCTTCCGATTTTGACTGCAAACAATAGACAACTTACATATTCCACACATATCCCCTGTTCGATCGCCAAAATGCCATCAAAGTCTGCTAAAGGAGTAAACTCAATCGAAACTCACCTGCGGCCTAATCCTCGTGGCGGAACCTCGAGCTATCCTGGGTCACCTCCTTCATCTGATGCAGCAGCTGCCGCTACAGTTTGTGACGTCGGCAGCCTCAAACAGGAGCTGCTGGCGGCTCTCCGAGAGGACTTTACTGCTATAATTAAAGCAGAATTCCATGCCGCTCTGGGTGAAAGTCTCTCGTCGATCAATTCCGAGCTGTTAGCCCTCAAAAAGGAGCTATCATCGGGGCTAGCTACAGTGCAGGAGAACTTCACGGGGCTAAAGCTAACGGTAGCAGAGGTGGAAAAGTCCGTCTCCACCTGCACTGATGACATCGTTAGCCTCCAGAAAAAAGTCGAGACCCTCACGAAGACGGTGGCACAGCTGGAGGATAAATGTGACGATTTGGAGTCCCGGTCCCGACGTCAGAACATCCGGATTTTCGGTGTCCCGGAGGATGACCCTTCATCGGCTACAACGGCTGCGGTCTCTCGGATGCTAAAGGAGGCTTTCGGCTTCGAGGAGGAGCCGCTGCTGGATCACGCTCACCGCATCCCAGTCCCCAAACCGAAGGCAGGCGAGCGGCCCCGTCCAATTGTAGCTAAGCTACACTACCACACGGACTGTGTGAAAATCCTGGCGAAGGCGAAGGAGCAGCAGCAGATCAAAGTGAACGGTACAAATATCTTTGTGTTCCCCGACTACACTGCCAGAATGGCCCGGGCGTGAGCCGCCTTCACTGAGTGTCGCCGCAAGCTTCGCGGCGTCCAGGGGGTTCGGTTCGGCTTGCTCCACCCGGCCCGGCTGAAGATCACGCATGATGGAACCACACGGGTGTTCACATCCCCCGAGGAGGCGAGTGTGTACATCGAGTCGATTACAAAATGAGAAATATAATTAGTGTACTTTGTTTTACACTCAGGGAATGTCAGTATTATTAGTTATTATTATTATTATTATTCATGTTTAAAAATATAATCAGAGTGCTCTGTTTACACTCACGGATTTAAGGGGTAGAAATAATAATCAGTGTGCTTTTTCTTTCATACCCAGGGAATATTATTATTATTAGTTATTATTATTATTATTCATGTTTAAAAATATAATCAGAGTGCTCTGCTTACACTCATGGATTTAATGGGTAGAAATAATAATCAGTGTGCTTTTTCTTTCATACTCAGGGAACGTTCGTATTATTAGTTGTTATTATTATTATTCATGTTTAAAAATATACTCCGAGTGCTCTGTTTACATTCACGGATTTAATGGGTAGAAATGTAATCAGTGTGCTTTTTCTTTCATACTCAGGGAACGTTAGTATTATTAGTTATTATTATAATTCATGTTTAAAAATATAATCAGAGTGCTCTGTTCACATTCACGGATTTAATGGGTAGAAATGTAATTACTGTAGTGTGCTTTTTCTTTCATACTCAGGGAACGTTAAAATTATTCGTTATTATTACTATTATTATCATTCGTGTTTAAAAACATAATTAGAGTGCTTTGTTTACATTCACGGATTTAATGTTTAGAAATATAATTAGCCAGCTTTTTTTTTCTTCTTTTTTTTTCATAGTCAGGGAACGTTAGTATTATTAGTTATTATTATTATTCATGTTTAGAAATATAATTAGTGTGTTTTGTTTGCATCCACGGATTTAATGTTTATAATTATAATTACTGTGTATTGTTTGCGTTCACGGTTTTAATGTTTAGAATTATAATCAGTGTGTTTTATTTACATTTAGGGATTTAATGTTTTGGATTATATGGTGGGCTTTGGTTCGCATTTGGGGAATGTTATTATTATTAGTTATTATTATTATCAATCACTGCTTTTTTTTTTTTTAAGAGTTCTTGCTCTTCCAGATTAGTGCCTATTACATATTTTAAATTTTCTTTTCATTTAGCTAGTTCTGTGGGAGTCACCTGGTACAGGTTGTGATGTGGTGCCATTTGACCGTAAGGACAAGTTTTCTAGTGACTCCTGTTGGAGTCTGCACAGTCCCTTCATCTGGGGAAGGGCCAAGTGCAAGTGGGGGGGGTTCTTCTTTTTTTTTTTTTTTTTTTTCTCCTGGGGTGGGGGCGGGGATTGGGAAGGATGGCAATATTTTACAACCCTTATTATGAACAACAGGTCACATGGCTGTTGATTTGAAAGCTTCCTCAACATCATCTGCTGTCAGATTCCTAAGCTGGAATGTTAAAGGTCTTAATAATCCGGTGAAACGGTCTAAAATATATTCTCATATGAAACGCCTGAATCCAGACGTAATATTCCTACAGGAAACACATTTGCAAAATTCAAATCAGGTCAGGCTTAAATATCCATGGATTGGGGAGATTTACCATTCGAGCTTCAACTCAAAAGCCAGAGGAGTTGCCATACTATTTAATAAGAATATTCATTTTACAGCATCAAAAATAATGAAGGATACAAATGGCAGATTTCTTATAATCGCGGGCTCTCTGTTCCATACCCCCGTTTTATTAGTGAACGTTTATGCACCAAACTTTGATAACCCAGACTTTATAAACGATTTAGTTAGCACACTTCCATATCTTGACACTCATCTGTTAATTTTAGCTGGGGACCTGAATTGTGTTATGAACACATCATTAGATCGCTCTTCGTCTCGGCCCTGTACACAGTCTAATGGGCCTCATGCACGAACATGTTCGTATTTTTATCCTAAATTTCTCTTACTTTTGTTCGTACGAAGCGTTCGTACGAACATGCCACGTCAGATTCAACAAACTCTTCTATCCTCAGGAAAAGTGTGTAAACGAGCTGCGTACGTATGATGAATTCCACCTGTTCTATCCACCTGCGCGTGCACGCGGAGAGGTTATTTACATAATTCCCACCCCTCAAAACACCATATAAGGCTACGTTTCCTGCCGCTGACAGCAGAACGCTCCGTTCATAAAATGACAGTGAAAAATAAAAGGAAGAACTGTACAGGTGCGGAGATTGAAGTTCTGCTCTCCTTGATCAAGAAAAGAAATTCTGTCCTTATTAGCAGCGTCACTCATGGGATTAAGGACCAGCTAAAGCCAAAGAATGTTTGTTTGTAATAAATGTGGACCTTAAAATATACACACGTCCTGGTGGCCCACTGGGTAACGCATTGGGCAGTTAGGTGCTCCTAACCTTATCTAGACCTCGTGGGTTCGATTCCCACAAGGTATGACTATTTTTTTCCTTCTTTCTTTAGATTATTTATTCATTCCAGATTAAAAATACTTTATGCTTTATATCTTGTTGTATTGTAAATAGTTTTCTTGTGTTTTTTAAATCTGGAATGAATTAAAAGAAGAAGAAAAAAACGTTGTCCCATGTGGGAATTGAACCCATACGGTTCGGAACTGCGACGCAACACTCATCTCACTGAGCTATCGGAGCTCTGTTACTGCAACAGGAGGAGGTCAAGGTAAAGTCTGCGTTACCGAGACAAATTAAACTTAAATTAATTCATAATTTAAGTTGGTTTTAGTTTGAGATCTTCATATTAATATTGTAGTGTTAGAAAACGGCATTGATAACAAATTGATTCTAATTTAAATATTTTAATCCGTTAGTCATTATTACATTTAAAATTATAATTCGACTTCGAACAGAATAACCTATTGTTAAAAACAATTGTGGTGCGTGATTTTTTTAAACTCAGGATATTTTCTAAATAACGAAATATGAAGTTATTAGTGAAGAAATTCCATCTGGATAACAGCAGACTGTCTGCTCATAAAATATACGACAGGTCCGGACCATACGTGAATTTTGTTCGTATCTGAAAAAATATCTTAGGATACGAAAACATTGTTGAATGCCACAAATGATCCTAAATCACTCGTACGCACAGTTTAAGAACGAATCTGTGCGTACAAACGGTTCGTGCATGAGGGCCAATGACACTAACCTGTAGAAACAAAGCTTGAATTGTATTGAAATAACTATTTTAGAGTTAATGTCATAACAAGAAGCAGCCTGACCAACAGCTCTCCTTGTGTGAACAGAGTGCACTCCACATCTCTCAGCATCCTCGTCACAGCCTAAGAAACAGTGTAGGCGAAGTTAACTTTTAGGGAAAAAAATTACTAGCCAATAGGAAATGATAATAATCACGCCTTCTTACCAATGGCCTAGCATAAATCAATATGATCATCATCCATTGTGTTTATTAGTAGCTTAAAATACTTCATTAAAACTCCAGTAATGTTATAGGTCTGCTGTAACCTTACCCAGTTGCAGTAGCATCAGCACAGTATGGACAACGTTCAGGAATTGTTTCTATAAGAACAGTATCAAATAATTTACGTGAACAGTAAGATCGCTCCTTCCATGACCAAATGTAACCCAGGGTGAGCTAACCTCAGACAAACAAACAAACAAACAAACAAATAAACAACATGGCTGTAATGGTGGAGGTAGTGAAGCTCACAGTGTTTAGTGAGAAGTTTCTGATTTATCAGCCAAAGTTAAGACAAAGAAGACAGGCAAATAGAATAAAATAAAAAATTCTAATCTATTAATTACTTAAAATAGTTACTGTAGTGGATGTTTTCATGATGCAGAGGGACACAGGGTAAGAACTCAGTGAAATTCAGTATGTAAGAGTGTAAATTTTACATTACACAACCTATTAAACACTTTGTACAAAATCAGTTTGGTGTTAACTGACCATAAACAAAGACTAAACTTGTACAACCAGAAGTTGCAACAATTAAAACACACAAAACAAAACACAACTAGCATCTTTAATTTAACCATTAATGTACAATATGTAATTATGACAAATCATGGAGGATTTATACAGTTACAGACCAACATGTAGTACTTCCTGTTTATAACTGCCATGTTGGCCGCTGGCCTTTTTCATCATTTACATTTTTCCAAACGTAGTTTTTGAAATGGAATAAACTGCATCCACCCTCTAAACTATCCATGACTATCCATGCTGCTGATTTCTTTTGCTGTGTTCATTCGTCCTCAGCTGCTCACACAGACTCGTGTTTGTGCTGCTGTTGTTCAGCGTATCGTTTTTGTACCATTTGTGCTTTTTTCATTCATTCAACCTTTATTTAGGCAGGTTAATCTCATTGAACCTCGAGGACTCATTTACAAGAGGGACCCGATTACAGTAGTTGTATTCTTGGTTTAGCATATTTCTTAGTCATATCTTCTGTTTTTGTTTACATTATTATTTTTGGATGTAACTGGGACCGTGTGTACACAATCTCGTTCCACCACATGTACCACATGTGGTGCGACTGACAAATAAAGAAACTTTGACTTTTGACTTTGACTAAATGCTCAGGGTAACAATGTCTGAATTACATGTCATAATTTCTCATCTATTCCTTTTCACTAATTGACTATGCATATGTAACACCAAATACTGTATACTCTTAATCTCAACGGGACATTACCTGGTAAAATAAAGGTAAAATAAAATAATATCATACAAGCATTTTAATGATCAGATCATTTATTAGTGGAGTTTATGAAGGGTTCACAAAATCTGAATTCCTGGACATTTCAGCTATAAACTTTTTTTTTTAACCCATATCCTATTTGTTAACAAAATTCTAAAATTTGCAATATCCTTTGTAAAAACTGAAAACATGTGTTCTATTAAGTTTTGACTCACTTTAACTAATTCAGCTTGTGCTGACAGGCTTCAGAGTTTTCACCACCAGTGTTTCTGTCTTATCCATTAAAGGTCAGTTTCTACTTGCAGAAACTGAACTTTGTTGGATTTTTTACCTGGATCATTGAGCAGGAATCAGGAGGTTTTACCTGCTCCATCACAAACATTAACTTACTGCACTTTGCTGCATCAGCACCAGTGCTTTTCTATTTTCATCCTCTCGCTCCATATATCCTACAAGCTTTAAGATGACAACGAGCCGCGTGAAGCTGAGAAACGTACAGACACTAGGGCTTTAACAGACTACTCGAGTAATCGACATCGATTCCTAGGACATGTATCGAGTATTATTTCATCTCAACAAAGTGTTGGCAGTTTGAGGCAGCTTGTCTTTCCTGTTGACGTGGAGATGCACAGGCCAGTGCTCAATGCTGAGTTACAAAGTTTGTGCACCTTCATGCGTTCTCTGTTTCAGGATATAATGAAAACTTGTTTTGACTGGTTCATCTCCTGTTCTTCCTTCAACCCATCAGTACACAACTTGTCCATCTCTCACACGCGTCCACTGAAATGGAAAGTTGCTTTCACTTCATTTATTCTGCTGCGATGGAGGAAACTAGCCCACTTGTAGAAACTGTGACATCATAAGAACTTTTAAAAACTTGTCTTGAAGAACTGAAACTTGGATATTCAAGTGACGAGTGAGAACATTTTAAATGTATTGTTTCAAAAGTGTTAATACTAAGAGACGCTGCTGCAATTAGCCTTGGTCGGCAGGCTGACGCTGTTCACGTTATAAAAAATCATGGAAGCGTAAATTTTAACTCGTGTCCTACACCGCCTGTGTGTGTTGCCCTTAAAATCTTCTGCTACCATCATCTCTAGTCCTGACTGTGGCGACACTGTTTTACCTGTTGGTTTTGACATTCATCACTTTCCATTGAGCTTTTTCAGATGAATGAAGTCAGCTCTGGTCCTTGGACTGCGGAGTTTCAAGCAGGAAAGAAGCGTCAAACAATGCCTGGAACATCACCGTTTGTGTGAACGCTCACCGAGACTGAAGCAGAACGTCTTACTTGAAGACACCTCCTGATGCAAGCTCAATAATCCAGGTAGATTCATCTAACGAGGCTGAGACAGACAATTAATTTGACTTGAACTTAGTGCTATTGCCATCACTCAGCTTTCTGTGAAGAACCAGCGGCACTAACGTTCTGAAATTCTCTGAAGGATTTTCAACAAACGCAACATCCCAGTACATTTCAAACCCAGCAGGACTCTCAGACAGAGGCTGGTCCATCCTAAGGACAGAACACCCACACACAAACAGAGTGGTGTAGTGTATGTGGTCCAGTGCAGCGAGGACTGTCCAGACCTCTACATCGGAGAAACTAAACAGCCTCTTCACAGAAGAATGTCCCAACACAGGAGAGCCTCCTCCTCTGGACAAAACTCAGCTGTTCACCTCCACCTCACGGACAAGGGTCACTCTCTTACTTGTTGAAGACACCTCCTGATGCAAGCTCAATAATCCAGGTAGATTCATCCGACGAGGCTGAGTCAGACGATAAACTGTTATTGCCATCACTCAGCCCTCTGTGAAGAACCAGCGGCACTAACTGTGCCACGGTGGAATGCAGGAGCCATCACGTTGTCTTCTATCTTTTTCCTCTTTAAGTGCAAGAGTTTTGTTAAATGACAAATCAATTATTTGCAGATCAATGGGCATTCCCAATGATCAGAGTAACATTTAATTTTCCAGCTCCCTGAACATGATAGAGGACTACCGATGGTGGTTTCCCACAGATCCAAAGCATTCCCCTGCTAAGGTTGTAATCTCGGGACTGCGATGGCGTGTAGAGCTAGGGCAGTCGACTTGGGACCAGAAAGTCGCAAGCTCAACTCCCCACCATGCCCACATGTCGTGGTGTCCTTGAGCAAGACATCCAATCCCTAATTGCTCCCTGGGTGCTTACATAGCTGCCCAGTCTCCACCTGGGTGTATCTCAGGTATGATCATTGTACAGCAACATACAATGATAACACATAGCACTTTACTTTACTTCATGAAACGACACATTTTCTCTGACGTTTCTTAAATAAGAGTCATAGAACACGTTGACGAAAAAGTTCAGAGCTACAGAAAAGGTGAGTGGGTTCTGCAGACGACACTGGGTTGGAGACTCCTGATCAACCTGATCAATGTGTTTTCTGGCTGCCCGCAGACCTCTGAGCCTTAAACACCACAAGAAAACCGAGAGCCAAATGAATTGACTGTGCTCTAAAACATGTGAACTCATTTTTATTTACAAGCTGCACAGTGACGCTTTCTTTTTGGCTAGAAGTTGAGTTTTGAACAGATTATCTGTGCACGCAGCTTCAATCAGCTGCATTGTTTCAGTAATTTAAGAAACGTTTCAAATAAACCAAAACTGTCTCGTTGTGTAAATCTCATCTGGACCTTCAACTGGGCCTTTTTTCTTCAACACGACACAAACCCAGAGAAATGAGTTGTGTCGTGGATTTATGCTGATTTGTACATCAAGGAATATTTCATGACAACACTGTATATAAAAAGCAATGTATTAATTAAAAAAGATTAGGAACAGGAAGGAAAGTGAGCATCAACACAGAAAGTTGTAGAGACAACTGTGAAATGAAGGGGCTTGCCGATGTAAACATTTACCTTTTTTGTCATTTTGTAAAATTTAATAAAAGTGGTTTTAAAGGAAAATGAAACATGGGAGTTGATTTTCTTGCCCTGTTAATCTTCAGTGGATTGAAAAAAATCAGGGTTCAAATTTTTTTGATTGGTTGGCAACCAAACTGGTAAAACAAAGCAGGCTGAAATACAACGATTTAATTAAACAAAATATATTTCAGTTCACTGTGAAATGACAGAAATAAAAAAGTGCTATCAGCCCAAAACCAGTCCAGGATTTTGGATCTTTAGGCACTCTCGAACATCTTCTTCCTGTCAGCCTTGTCTTCAATGTTCTTACGCCAGTCGCCGACTGCCTCTGCAGGCTGCAACACACAAACGCATCGTGATGAGTGACGGAGAACACGTCGTGAAGGAGAACACGTCGTGACGGAGAACACGTTGTGAAGGAGAACACGTCGTGAAGGAGAACACGTCGTGAAGGAGAACACGTCGTGAGTGACGGAGAACACGTCGTGAGCCGCTCCCCCCTCACCCCCTGACCGAACACTCACCTCCTCTTTCACCTCCTTCTTGACCTGCTTCAGGTTTGCTCTCAGGTCCATGTTGACCGTGTGCTTGGAGCCCAGCAGTGCTTTGAGCATGGCGTCAGCTGACATGCGCACCTTCTTCAGGGCAGGCTTCTTCACTCCAGCCAGGTCCACCACCTTGATGTTCAGGTCTACAATCTGAGACGGACCAAACGGTTTAGAGTCAGAGCTTTTACAGCTGATGGGTGACACTATTAAATTACTGTTAGTTCAAAATAACGTCATTACCGTAATTTCCGGACAATTAGCCGCTACTTTTTTCACACGCTTAAAGGACAACACCCACCGTGACAGTAACAATTCACCATATTGGACAGTTGTGTTGTAGCACTTTGAGATTTCTATTAATGAAAAGTGCGGTATAAATTGAATTCATTATTATTATTATTAATAATTACTGTAGTAGAATATGATGTCTATTTTCGTTTTTGCATTTGGGCCAGGCGAGTGTAAAAAAATAAAAATAAAACAACGGAGTCCCGGAAACATCCGGAAACCCCGCCGAAGATTGCCGTAGTCCAGAGTGACGTAAATACAGGCTCCAGTCAGCACGAGTGAGTTTGCGATGGAGGCTTATGAGAGTCAGAGTTAAAACTGCAGTTAAACTCGTGTCCTACGTGGATGCGCGATCTCTATTTCCTGGTGCAGTTGTGAGTTCAGGACCAGCGCTCCATGTTCTTATTTATTTTTTAGAACTTTTTAATAAGATATAACACTGCTGCGGTTAAAGCTGTCGGCTCACCTTTTTATTCTCTCCCCCCGACCTGTCAATCTACTGAATTGATTGACAGGTCGGGGGGAGAGAATAAAAAGCAGAGCCGGCAGCTTCATGAGGAAATTAATGAATTTGTCGCGAGCGAATTAAACTAGTGTCCTACGTGGATGTGCAATTTCTAAATATTTCCTGGTGTAGTTGTGGGTTCAGGACCAGCGCTCCATGTTCTTATTTATTTTTTAGAACTTATTAATAAGATATAACACTAGCAGGGTTAGAACTAGGCAACACATCGTTTTTATTAGTTGTATTCGTAACTACTCTGGTCAGAAATAATGAAGCTACGTTGATGCATGCTTGTTATAACTCCGCCTGCATTCAAGGCGGATACTTCAGTGATGTCAATGCCCATATATGGAGAGGGGCAGATCTTCCCGGAGCTACTGCTAAAATGTGCTTTAAATCATGAAATAACACATTTAGCGTTATTTCTCTACAATATCAATAAACACACCTGTTTTATTATTTAAGTCACTACTAAATATTAATGGCGATGCAATTTGAAAACATGGTGGGTCATGTCCTTTAAGTTAAAGGCGATCAATCTGGCTGTCGAAGAAGGAAATAGAGCTGCTGCACGTAAGCTAGGCTGGTGGACTACTGTATTTATTTATTTATTTATTTATTTTAACCAGCCACACTACAGGCACGGTTCAGAAAAAAACATTTACTGCACATATTTGTTTCAGTGGTTCCCAACCCTGGCTCTTGAGGAACGCCGTCCTGCATCTTTAAGTTGTTTCCCTGCTCCAACACACCTGATTCAGTGATTTAATTACTTCCTCTCGTTCTGCAGAAGCCTGTCAATCACCCATTTATCAAAATCAGGTGTGTCTTAGCAGGAAACAACTAAAGCGTGCAGGATGGCGTTCATGTTACAACGTGAACACCTGCGGCTTACGCACAACCACGGCTTATACGTGTACACATTTTTTGTGTGGGCGCGGTTTATATTCAGGTGCGCTCATTAGTCTGGAAATTACGTGTTAATAATTCTGTGTGTGTCACCTGTACATTAAATATATTCAGTGATATTGCTTACACATTTGTCTCCTCTTCTTATATTACCTGTGTGGGTTGAACTGCAGGTTCAAATGTTTGTGGTTTTGGAAACATGTATTTTTATACTGTGCATTATTTTATGACCCCCCCACCCCAGACCACGTGTCAAACTCAAGGCTTGGGAGCTAAATCTGGTCCTTGTTAACATCTAACCTGCCCCCCGAGATAATACTTTACAAGTACTTTTACCACCTCTCATTTTACTTTAAAACTGACCAAACTTTATTTAGTGCAGATTTCTCGTGACAGTTTGTCAAAGTAAAGAGAGTTTGAATTGTTTCATATTCTTTGATTGTGATGCGAGAAAAGCAACAGAGATCGTCAAATAAAACCAACATGCAATCAAGAAAAGATGTCATGTGTCTGTCTGGAGTTAAAGACTAAACCTGGCTCTTGGTTTGAAATAAGTTTTACATTTTGGCCACATTTAATAACTGAGTTTGACACCCCCAGACAAACTGCATCTGGGCTAAGTTGCAGTCTAGTGTCTGTCAAATGTAAAAAGTGGAGCTCCACCTCATTAGCTGTTGTACAAATCAAAAGTATAAGGATAGACGTAAAAAAGAAAAACAATGACTGAGATGAGTTATTTCAGGGCTATTCAACTGGCGGCCCACCAATGACTTCATAAAAAAAAGTTACCTTTTTTATGGGTTCTGTTTATTGCATTTATGATTCAATGTGATGAAACAACTTTAAAAGGTAACAGATCCTTGTAATACTTGGTTTAATTATGTAATGACTTTAACTGCTGGAGGTCCGGCCCCTGAGCTGCTGGCTCTAGAAAACTGTGGCTCCTGAGCAGTTTAAATGAACAGTCCTGGATTATTTTATAATTAAATAAATGTGGGACTTGAAGTTGTATTTAAAATGTTTTTCAGTGTGGACTGCAGGAATACAAGAGGAAGTCACTGTGAGGTTACGGGAACATCTGACAAAAACTCTGATAAAATAAAATAAAAAAATTAAATAAATAAAAAACACTGACAAAAATAACACTTCCCAAAAGACAATACAAAGAAACACTGACAAAAATAACACTTCCCAAAAGACAATACAAAGAAACACTGACAAAAATAACACTTCCCAAAAGACAATACAAAGGTTAAAAAAAACTAAAAAAAAAAAATAAAAAAACTAAAAC
Source organism: Garcialebias charrua (assembly GCA_038048925.1). NCBI lineage: Eukaryota > Metazoa > Chordata > Actinopteri > Cyprinodontiformes > Rivulidae > Garcialebias > Garcialebias charrua. The sequence goes on from JBBPBX010029789.1 coordinate 14,824, forward strand.
CTTGGCCACACTTTCATGACTGCTGAAGCTAAAATGGAACTGGTACCAGTTTGTGGGTCCTACCTCTTTGTCAGCCTTGCCCACTTTGGCCTCCAGGTCGTACCGCTCTTCATCAATCTTCTCTATGAGGGCATTGAGCTTTTTGCAGGTTTCCTGGTCAAACGAAGACATGGAAAGTTTAATGGAAAGCCCACACTGGAGCAGACACTGAACATTTCCACTGAATAAAAAGAAGTCATTGGTGTAAAAGTGGAGAAGAAACAAGGACGTTCACCAAAAGGACAACTTTGGGGTTCATCTCCACAATTAGACACGTTTTGGTTGTGAACAAACACATTTGATGGTAAATGCAACAAAGAAGTTGTAGAAAACAGATTGTTGTGTGTATCGTGTCTCACCATGAGGGTGGCCTGGTCTCCGCTCAGATCTGGTGGTGGGCAGTGCTCAGCCATGTAGGCCTCCTTAGCTACAACCAGATCTTTCTTTTCCTGTTCAAGCCAGGTTGCTGCAATCTGCAGAATCAAACTCTGAAGGAAAGATAATGAAAAATAAAATAAAGTCAGTTTTTTTTAACATATTTAAGTTCATTTTATGAACAACTGCAATTTTCTGTAACGGACACAAATAAAAATGGATTCAAGCTTTAGAAGCACAAGTGGGTTTTTTAAAACAATTCACTTTATGGTGTAGAACAAGACACAATCATTAACCTGTGAACGTGGGTGAACCTGGAATCAAAAGAATAAACATGTTGTTCTTTGGAGATGGTAATTTACCCAAACCATCTGTTTTTGTGTGTGCAGAAGTTGTAAACTACAAGAAAAACAGAAGGCCTTTCTCAGACCAAGTAACGTTCTAATTTAAAATGTGTGTGACATCATCTTTTAACTTTGCATATAGGGACACGACATAAATATCTTGTATCATTCAACTATGTTCGTTTTAGCAAACAAAATGATATATTAATGAAATTTCCTTTCAAAGTGAGTTTAAAATTAAAAAACGTGTTTCTTCACGGGACATCCGACTACACGTGAATGCAACATCTGTGACGTAGGAGGAAGAACCTCAGTTTGTGTGTGCCATGATAACACATATTCATTCTCTGCCAGATCGCCTTTTTTTTTTTATAACTTGAAAAATGCCGTTACGTTGTGTCACATTTGGGTGTTCTAATATCATCAGTGAACAAGTGAGCCTTTTCACTTTCCCAAAAGATGAAATACTTCGTCAAGTATGGAATAAATAAAGCTGCCCCCCCCTCGGAGCTCCCTCGCTTCCTGAAAAGGTAAGACTCAAATAAATACGGGTGCAGACCTAAATTAGAACCTGCTGTTTCTTGTTCATCTAACTTTCTGCTTCCCAAACTGAAGACAAATCGCTCAAATCTTCACTTAGATTGATAAATTAGTCGGTTTATTTATTGTCCGCCATGAATATGTAAAAGGGGCGTTCTAAAGACGTTCTCCCTCCTACGTCACAGATGTTGCATTCGCGTGTAGTCGGATGTCCCGTGAAGAAACACGGTTTTTAATTTTAAACTCACTTTGAAAGGAATTTTCATTCATATATAATTTTGTTTGCTAAAACGAACACAGTTGAATGATACAAGATTTTTATGTTGTGTCACTATATACAAAGATAAAAGATGATGTCACACACACTTTAAACACGTCAGAATGAGCTCAGGTAAAACTCAGATTTAAAACTCAGCCAGTGTAACAGATGTGGAGCTAAATGTGAGTCAAATTGATGTGGCGAACATCTTAAAATGGATCCACTTCAAAAAGGTAATCGGTCCAATATGTACAGTACGTCTAAAGATCACCCTACAAAGCTTCCATTCAATGTATCCATTGGGTCATGAGGTATTTTGCTAACAGGCAAAGAGGATTGACTCATACAGTTAATCGTGAAGCTTTAGCCAAATACTTTTCACAATAAGTCGTGCTTGAGGTACGTGTTGTCGCTGACTCTCAAATACAGTTTATAAATTCAAATTGTAGTTCAACATCTGTATCATCTACAAGGCCCCAGAGCGTCTCTGTGTTCACAGTAATTAAACACAGGCCCACAGCTGGAAACGCCTCATCCTCAGAGGTGCGCCTCCAGCACATCTGCACCCCCACTTCACTTCATTCATTTTCAATTGATTCACAGTGAAAGTTTCCCAGCATCACTGGATGAGAGGCAACGGGTGCACATCCTTCACTCTACCACTAACTTGATGTCTTAACGTTTAACTGTGTCCATTTTTCGAGGGCGTGCACTGCTCTGTCAATCTCAGCTTCACACACACACACACGCCATAGCCTCACTGGGGAAGTGACCAAGGTGCATCAGTACCAGATGCCGGAACCACCTCCGCTGGTTCCTTGTGATGTGGAGGAGCAGTGGAGAACTAAATGTCCAACTCAGATCGTCTCCCTGCATCTGAAACCTTGACGTTGTAGTCACCACCAGTTTGTGTTCACAGGTGAGAGTAGGAACATAGACCAACTGATCAACTGAAAGCTTTGCTCCTATAATAATAATAATAAATTCAATTTATAACGCACTTTTCATTAATAAAAATCTCAAAGATTTCACCACAAGGAACCGGCACAGCTTATGCAACACTGTGAAATCTGTCTGTCAGTGTCTTGTCCCATTCTTCCTTTACTGGTGAACAAAACCCAGAGATGCCGAAACTCCTCCACTGGAGGCAGTACCTCACCCAGTCCTCCACTGGAGGCAGTACCTCACCCAGTCCTCCACTGGAGGCAGTACCTCACCCAGTCCTCCACTGGAGGAAGTACCTCAGCCCTAAACCTAAGAGGGCAATCCACCCATTTCAACCTGAGGACCATGGACCACGTGCTGATCTTCATCCAGTCTACATACACTCTGCTGTGAATCACTCCAGTAGTGGAGACCACAGCACAATGAGTAGAATAGAATAGACATTTGCACCTGAGTATAACTACATTTGGGGCCAGCTGTATGTTCGTCCGTCTTATTGGTGAGGGATCTTACATTGGCAAGAAAAAGTCTGGGAAGTGGTGGTTTATGTGGCTGCCTCCTTCATTTTACAAGCACCCGGCCCTGCAGCCACGCTTTTGCTTTCTCTCTCTGCGCCGCCTCCTTCGCCTCCCCGCAGGGATCACACACACACCATGGGGATCTGGGGCTCCTTGTGATCTCGGGTGGGATGTAGTGTCAGCAGAGGTGCTCTGCTGTGAAAAATTTGCTCCCAAGAAACTCTGATCCTAAGAAGATGGTGACGGTTGTAGCGATTTTCTGCTTCACAGAATGCACGTTGAACAAAAAGCACACACATTGTAAACCAAAATCAATGAAGTCAGCAGAGCCACATCATCCTCAAACAGGAAAGACGGAATCCTGAGGCCATGAAAGAAGATTCCCTCTGTCCCCTGGCTGCACTAAAAACACTGTCCCTGAAAGTGAACAAGATGGCCGACATGGAGCAGCCCGGACAGAATCCAACCTCCACGCAAACCTTTTCACTGAGTGGCCCGGAGCAACAGACGGACCCCTTCTCCAAGTCAACACAACCCGTGTAAACTGGGTGGGCAGATTCCCATGACCCTCGAGGACCCAGCTGCTGCAGTGATCCACAGCTGGAACAGGACCTGTGTTTGAATACGAGGATCGTTCACTCCAGCACTCCTGATGCTCCGTGTCATCAAAGACTGTCCAGAGCCTTGAGAAACTCAGGGCGGATCTCAACCAACAACCTCGCTGGTGCTTTTCAACAACCTTGGCAACATCAGACCAACGAACCCCCAAGTTCCCAGACACGGCGTCCTCCATGGAGGACATGAGATTTAAACATGTGTTGTTGTTTTGATTTTTATTGCATCATATTTTTCTACAAAGCTCAAGTGTATTTCTTATAAATGTATTCAATATTTCATGTTTTTGATCTCATATAAAACCACATATAAAAGTACGTCATGCAGTATCATGTTCATGTAGGCTGCAATAGCCTGTGAGGTCACAGCTTTATTCTTCCTCTGTGGGTTTTCTCTGCTTTTGGACAAAATAAAATAAGAATAAACTCAAGAGCACGACACAATCTGTTTTTGATTTTATCTGACTGCAACAATGGAAGAACAAGATTTCAAAACTGAACTTGGAATCAAAACATCAGCTGTTTATGCATCAAACTACGAAGAAATATTAGAAAAAATACTGTCCTGGTATGGTAGGAACAAAGCAGGATTTTATACAAAACTCAAGAAACAGTCTCATTTTGTAAAAAAAAAAAATAAAAAAAAAAATAGAAGAAGCTAAATTTGTTTAATTTGAATTGTTTCTGGCAGATATCATTGAAACGAGATAAAAAAAACATGTTCATTTCCAGTAAAAACAGAAAATATGGTAATTCAGGAACACAAAGCCTCTCCAACAACTTTATGATGCTATAAAACCCATAGAAACACTGCAGA
>JBBPBX010029789.1:19395-35649 GCA_038048925.1 Garcialebias charrua
ATAGATAGATAGATAGATAGATAGATACTATATGGATATATACTATATGGATATATACTATAGATGGATATATACTATAAATAGATAGATACTATAGATGGATATATACTATAAATAGATACTATAGATAGATAGATAGATAGATACGATATATAGATAGATACTATAGATAGATATGATAGATAGATAGATACGATAGATAGATTATAGATAGATAGATAGATAGATAGATAGATAGATAGATAGATAGATAGATAGATAGATAGATAGATAGATAGATAGATAGATAGATAGATAGATAGATAGATAGATAGATAGATAGATAGATAGATAGATAGATAGATAGAGTCAGAGTCAGAGTCAGAGAGAATTTATTGTCATTTGCACCGCATGTAGTACATGTGTTGAAAACGAGATTATGTACACAGGGTCCCAGTTACATCCAACAACAAATGCAAGAGAAAAACAATAATAACATCTAGGATTAACTAAGAGAGACATCAGCTAGTAATACACTAAGCCCTAATGTAGTAGAAAAACATCATTATAAACAGCAGCACGAACATGAGCAGATGGTCACAGATGAACGCAGCAACAAGAAACAGATCAGCATCAGCATGATGTGACATTTTGCAGTGTTTATTCTTATTATTTATTTATTCATGAGTCTGACAGCCTCAGGGTAGAAGCTGTTCCTCAGTCTAGTGGTTCTACATTTGATGCTCCTCAACCTCCGTCCCGAGGGGAGTGGTGCAAAGAGTGAGTGTGCTGGGTGAGTGAGGTCTTTCATGATGCAGGTGGCTCTTTTTCTGCATCTGGAGGTGTAAATGTCTGTGATGGTGGGGAGACTGACTCCCACAGACTTCTGTGCAGCCTTCACCACTCTCTGCAGAGCTTTTCTCTCTGCAACTGTGCAGCCTCCATGCCACACGTTGATGCTGGAGCACAGGACGCTCTCCACTGCACACCTGTAGAACGAGGTGAGGACTGAGCTTCTCAGACCGGCTCGTCTCAGCCGTCTGAGGAAGTAGAGTCTCTGATGACCTTTCTTGATCAGGCTGGTGGTGTTATTGCTCCAGCTGAGGTTATCATTCATGTGTACACCCAGGTATTTGTAGCTGGAGACCACCTCCACCGCAGATCCACCTATATACAGTGGGGTGTGGGTGTGTTTGTTCCTTCTGAAGTCCACAATCATCTCCTTCGTCTTCTTCACATTCATGTGAAGGTTGTTCTCTTTGCACCAGCTCTCCAGATGTTCCACCTCCTGTCTGTAGCTGGATTCATCATTATCTGTGATGCATCCCACCACAGCTGTATCATCTGCAAACTTAACAATATGACAGCCTGGATGTGTGGCTGTACAATCATATGTGAGCAGAGTGAACAGAAGAGGGCTCAGCACACATCCCTGAGGAGAGCCAGTGCTGAGGGTGATGGTGGAGGAGGAGAAGTTGTGGATCTTCACGGACTGTGGTCTGTCTGTTAAGAAGTCTAAGACCCAGTTACAAATAGAGGGGCTTAGTCCAAGTGTCTAGATAGATAGATAGATAGATAGATAGATAGATAGATAGATAGATAGATTTTTTTGTTTGTTTTAATTAAAAAATAAAATTGATGTGGCTCCGCAATTTACGACAGTGACCATTTTTATGATTAGATGCAGCCACACACGTAAATGGATTTCAAGATGTCATTTATTTTACAAGTTATCAGATCATCAGACGGATGGATGGAGGGTAGTTTTTAATTCCCCTCATCCCTCTGTGACTAGAGACAAATAATTTTACATTACTGTGATTGGACAAAAAAGATACTGGTATTTGGATCAAGGTGGGGCTGATTGTAACAAGCTGGCTGAAAGTCATTTTATGAACAAAAGCTGTGACTAAATAATTAATTTCTGTTCATGAATCCTGTTGACGACTCTCACAGAGGCTGGTGCTTTTCTCTTATCAAAACCCAATTAACAGGTATTTCTATCCATATTGTTGCTATTTAAAACAAACAAGTAATCTTCAAAAATTAATTAGAAAAGTATGCAAGAAATACACTAGAAAATACTGTTACTATGAAATAAAGTGTGACCAAACGCTGCATTAGTCTAAGCTGGTCAATGAGTTTTCCAGAAGGCAGCTCTTACAGCATCACTTACAAATGTGCAATATCTGCACTGCAGCGTTTAACAGTGATAACTTGATCCTTCTCTAGTCAACCACTGAATCCTAAATTTAAAGTCAAGCAGTAACCATATCCCCACACCCCCCACCCCCGAGCAGCTGCAGCTCTGCTCACACCCAGCACATGTCCTCTGGGAGATCATCTTTAAAGATGAGATTTATTTAAGGTCTTGCATAGTTCATCCATCTGGGTGGGCAGAGTTTCACTGAATTCACCCTTTATTAATGATTCATCTATGAAGCTGGCCTTGAATGTCAAAACCCAGATGTTTCAATAAATTACCAAAGTGTTTTTATTTCTCCAGTGCTTCCACCTGCATAATATCACCAAGATTAGAAACATGTAAAAATGATGCAGAAAAACTGGTTCATGCATTTGTCACGTCTAGACTGGACTATTGCAATGGTTTGTTATCTGGGTGATACTTCTTTAAAAAGTCTTCAGTTGATCCAACATGCTGCTGCCAGAGTCTTAACTGGAGTTACTGGGAGAGATAACATCTCTCCAGTTTTAGCTTCTCTCCACTGGCTCCCTGTCAAATCCAGAACTGAATTCAAAATCTTACTTCTAACCTACAAAGCTCTCAACAACCTAGCTCCATCTTATATTACAGATCTTATTGTTCCATATTTTGCTAACAGAGCACTTCACTCTCAGACTGCAGGTTTACTTGTGGTTCCTAGAGTTTCCAGCAGCAGAATGGAGGAAGATCTTTCAGTTGTCAGGCTCCTCTCTTGTGGAACCAACTTCCAGTTTCTGTCCATGAGGCTGACACATTGTCCAGTTTGAAGACTGGGATTAAGACTTTACTTTTTCACAAATCCTATAGTTAGTGTTGTCTTGTTATGCTGCTATAGACTTAGACTGCTGGAGGACAAATTGACCTCATTTCCTCTCTCTGCTGCTGTTTTTACTAGCTCTACTCTTCCTGTTTGTATTTGTAATTTCTTTTCTATCTTAACATGTTTTTTGGCTTTCCTCCTATATAAATTACACCTGGAATATAGAAAGTACACCTGGAATATAGAAAGTACACCTGGACTATAGAAATTGCACCTGGACTACAGAAAGTACACCTGGACTATGGAAAGTACACCTGGACTATGGAAAGTACACCTGGACTATGGAAATTGCACCTGGACTATGGAAAGTACACCTGGACTATGGAAAGTACACCTGGACTATATAAACCACACCTGGATTATAGAAAGTACACCTGTACTATAAAAAGTACACCTGGATTATAGAAAGTACACCTGGTTTATAGAAAGTACACCTTGACTATAGAAAGTCCACTGGACTATAGAAACCACACCTGGACTATAGAAAGTACACCTGGACTATAGAAAGTACATCTGGATTATAGAAACCACACCTGGACTATAGAAAGTACACCTGGATTATAGAAAGTACACCTGGATTATAGAAAGTACACCTGGATTATAGAAATACACCTGGATTATAGAAACCACATCTGGACTATAGAAAGTACACCTGGACTATAGAAAGTACACCTGGACTATAGAAAGTACACCTGGATTAATAATGTACATGTGGATTATAGAAAGTACACCTGGGCTATAGAAGGTACACCTGGATTATAGAAAGTACACTTGGACTATAGAAGGTACATCTGGATTATAGAAACCACACCTGGACAAGAGAAAGTACACTTGGACTATAGAACGTACACCTGGATTATAGAAAGTACACCTGGATTATAGAAAGTACACCTGGACTATAGAAGGTACACCTGGACTATAGAAAGTACACCTGGATTATAGAAAGTACACCTGGACTATAGAAAGTACACCTGGATTATAGAAAGTACACATGGACTATAGAAAGTACACCTGGACTATAGAAAGTACACCTGGACTATAGAAAGTACACCTGGACTATAGAAAGTACACCTGGACTATAGAAAGTACACCTGGACTATAGAAAGTACACCTGGACTATAGAAAGTACACCTGGACTATAGAAAGTACACCTGGACTATAGAAAGTACACCTGGACTATAGAAAGTACACCTGGACTATAGAAAGTACACCTGGACTATAGAAAGTACACCTGGACTATAGAAAGTACACCTGGACTATAGAAAGTACACCTGGACTATAGAAAGTACACCTGGACTATAGAAAGTACACCTGGACTATAGAAAGTACACCTGGACTATAGAAAGTACACCTGGACTATAGAAAGTACACCTGGATTATAGAAAGTACACCTGGACTATAGAAAGTACACCTGGACTATAGAAAGTACACCTGGACTATAGAAAGTACACCTGGATTAATAATGTACATGTGGATTATAGAAAGTACACCTGGGCTATAGAAGGTACACCTGGATTATAGAAAGTACACTTGGACTATAGAAGGTACATCTGGATTATAGAAACCACACCTGGACAAGAGAAAGTACACTTGGACTATAGAACGTACACCTGGATTATAGAAAGTACACCTGGATTATAGAAAGTACACCTGGACTATAGAAGGTACACCTGGACTATAGAAAGTACACCTGGATTATAGAAAGTACACCTGGACTATAGAAAGTACACCTGGACTATAGAAAGTACACCTGGACTATAGAAAGTACACCTGGACTATAGAAAGTACACCTGGACTATAGAAAGTACACCTGGACTATAGAAAGTACACCTGGACTATAGAAAGTACACCTGGACTATAGAAAGTACACCTGGATTATAGAAAGTACACCTGGACTATAGAAAGTACACCTGGACTATAGAAAGTACACCTGGACTATAGAAAGTACACCTGGACTATAGAAAGTACACCTGGACTATAGAAAGTACACCTGGATTATAGAAAGTACACCTGGACTATAGAAAGTACACCTGGACTATAGAAAGTACACCTGTATTATAGAAAGTACACTTGGACCTTTCATTCTGTCTGTTTCTACTTCCTGTCCTCTCAGACCCAGCTGGTCAAAACAGATGTTCACTCCTGAGTCTGGTTCTACTGGAGGTTTCTAGGGAGTTTTTCTTCCCACCGTCTCCCTTGTTCTTGCTCAGAATGAGAGACTGTGACGAAGTGAAGGTTCAACACAATCTGCTGCTTCCTGACATGGAGAACTTTTATTTAAGTCTTTTATAATGTGTGTGAATGTTTGTGTTCAGTGTCCTGAGACGACTCGTGTTGTGACTTGGAGCTACAGAAGTGAACTGAATTGAACTGAATGGTTTTGGCTGATCACAGTGAAAACACTTCACTCTGGTGTTACTGTTCTATGAAGCTGCAGTTGTGTTTGTGTTGTTCAGGTACCTTCAGGTGATGCCTGCGGCTTGAAGTCAGCTTCTTCCTGTGAGGACAACAACAACGTTAATGTCCTCCTTGTTTTCAGGACAGATTAGAAACAAGAAAATATCAGAGGACAACTGTTACTATATAATGTATGTCAATAGAATGATTAATACTTTCAATAGATGTGTTTCCAAAGGATCACATGTGTCCAGCTTGTTGTGAAAAGTTTAGTATGTGGATAATACAGTACGAGGAAATGTAATTTATCCCATTAATCCATGTGACCTTTCTGGGTGGAGTTTACATCTTCCCAGTTTCCTCCCACAGATTGAAAACATGCACGTTAGTCTGATTGGTATCTCTGGATTGGTCCTAGGTGTGGACGACTGTTTGTCTCTATGTGTCCCTGTGATGGACAATGTGCTGTCCAGGTGTCCCTTGTCTTACACATTGACATCTGGAGGTGGACACCAGCTTTAGTTTCCCTTCAGATCTTGAGGACAGGAAACATTTTGCACAGCAAGCATCTCTCTGTTCAGCTTCCTGTTTGGTTTTGAACCTTTTTCTGTCTTGACCTTTGATCTTCATCCTGTTTCTCTCTCTTTTCCATCTTTTCCTCTTTCTTTCCTTTTCTCTTCACCTGCTTCTCCTTCCCGGGTCAGGAGATCTGGTACCTAACTCTGACTGTTACTGTAGGAGAAGTGGGGGTTCATAGTTTGTCTCATCTGGTCTAAGGTGTTTTTCCATCCATCCACCATCCATCCATCCATCCATCATCTTTACCAACTTCTTCCTTTTTGGGTTGTGGGGGGTCACTGGTGTCCATGTCCAGCAGTCACTGTGTGAGAGGTGGGGGACACCCTGGACTGGTCTCCAGTCCATCACAGCAACATTGTTTTTCCTGTTTGGTTATTCTTGTGTTGGCCCAAACTGGGGAAAATGAGGGTGGAGGCAGGTGCCTCACCTTTCCCACTCACATTTTGATGTTGTCAGTCCAGTTGTTGAACCGACAACCTTTAAAGCCTTTAGACCATATCTGATGGTTTATTCTCAGGGTGGTGAGTTGAAAATACTGAAACAAGTCGATCCTTCTGTTTAATGTCTGAAATCTGGGTGTTTGTGTATTACAGTTAGAAAAATTAAGTAGAATTATTCATTTTGTGATGTAGTTTGAAGGTTATCATTGGTTGAACAAACTGTGAAATAAGGGGCAGATATAATAAGATTTCATCTTCTTTCTGCTCCCTTCATTTTATCCTACTTGTATTCTTGTATCTGATGAAACTGTCTTGTATTGTTCTTTTAAAATGAATGAATGAACATCAAATCAAATCAAATCAAATCAACAATGCAACGTAAAAAGCAGAACTTACTCAGACATGTTGGTGCTTTTTGGTGTTTCCAACCTGTACACAAACAAACAAACAAACAAACAAACACAAACAACAACAAAATATGAGAAATTTTCAAAATGACCTTTTCTTATGAGATCACATTGTGTCTGAAAGAAACCTGAGCTGAGGAGGTTAAACTTCACTTCCCTCACCTTTCAGCACAATGTGCTGCCTCAGCAGGTTAGCTGCCAGCACCCACCCCCACCACCCCGACTACCTCACACACCCACACACCCACACACACCTACACACACACCCACACACACCCAAACACACAGACAGTGTTTCACACTCCAAAAACAAACGGAGGCAGCCGGTCCCATAATCAAATTTCACAGTTATTCAGGGTTCAGGGTTATTTTTACTGAAAATATTTAAAGCTCGAGTTGTTTTTCTCCAGAAGTCCAGAAAACTGATGACAGAAAATTTAAATAAAGCACCGAAGTGTCTGCATCATGAATACAGATTTACATTTTGATCACAATGAGTTATTTTTGTGATAAAACTTCAGAAAGTCGTCTCAAGACGAGAAATCAAAGTTGAAAATCTTACAGGTAAGTTCTTTACTTTTTCCTTCCTCAGTCCAAAGAAACAAACTCAACATTATTAATTTTATACTAAAATAATTAACATGAGACAATTTATAATGGGAAAAAGTGGAAATTTCTACTGACAAGTCATTATTCTCTTGAAAATTTCCCCCTTTAGCACATTTTCATAAAACTTAAGTCATAGCATAAAAAGACTTTTGTATATAATACATAAAAGTAGTTCATTCTCTTAACAAGTACATGCAAAATGCATCATATTGTTATTGTTGAGAGAATTCAACTGAATTTTGTTAGTAAAATCTCTGCTCGTAGGGTTTTTTGTGCAGCACATTTTAAACTCAGTTCTTCCCCACTCTTCTGAATCTCACTCCCACCCAAGATTCTGCATTTTCAAACCTTGAAAGTCCAACAAGTTTTCACAGAGAGGCCAACAGACGCTACCACACAGTATTTCTCATGGATGAAAGAAGCAAAGCGAAGGCTGAAGGGAATGGAGTCTCACCTACGATGAAATGGGACGTCTGTGAGGAGGACAGCAGTGACAGTGGGCAGAAATCCTCCCCAGGGTGAATATATATATTAGAGGGTTCAGATATAGATATGGAGCTGCTGTTTATGGAAATGCAAGATCTTCAGTCCAATCAGTCATCAAGCTCCTGAAATATCCCCACCCCCACCCTCCACCCTGACCCCAGCCCATGGAGCAGGAGGAGCGTAACTTCCTTTTAGGACTCAGCTGAGAGCCCGTCGGACCCTATAAAAGGGAGAGAAATGGATCAAGATGAGAATTCACAGTCACTGTAAATCCAATCAAATGAAAGGCCCACAGTTCACAAAACATCTGTGAAGTAACACATTGTCTTAACGCAAAATTACAAGCTATGTGCTCAATATCTGCTAAAGTTAATGAGTTGTAGCCCCTTTTGTGTTGGCAAACTCAGAGGTTCCCAACCAGGTTCCATGAGGAACGCCAACCTGCATGTTTTAGTTGTTTCCCTGCTTTGACACACCTGGTGTGAATGAACGGGTGATCAACAGGTTTAATGTGAGGAAGTCATTAAATCACTGAATCAGGTGTGTTGGAGCAGGAAAATAACTAAAACATGCAGGATGGTGTTCCTCAGGGACCAGGGCTGGGAACCACTGGGTTCAACCTGTTGTGTACTTGTAGAATGTGAGAAATGTGTGTCCGCAGTCTAAACCAGCGGGTTCAGATGTTGTCAGTCCATACAATGGGTGTTATCAACTGTTATCATCCCCATATGTAGCGGTGAAACTGTCCAATCTACCTCCTAGCTACATGTTTAAAAGAACGTTATCAGCGTTATTATTGCTGTGAGTAGGCAGCGTGTTTCCGTAAACCCGGAAGTGTTGTGTTTTTGTTTTTTTCAGCTTATGTAACCGTTTTCCTAAACCTAACCTTAAACCTGACCCCGAGGACCAACCCTAAACCTAACCCAAGACCCTAAACCTAACCAAGACCCTAAACCTAACCCAAGACCCTTTATTCTAAACCTAACCACGTAGCTAAAGACGGAGCCTGCTGTCATCGCTTGTAACGGTGACAACGTACCTTTAAACCTCCCAGGAGGTACAGGAGGGGCAATCTGACCGCTACGTATGGGGATGATAATAACTGATAAAGGCCATTTTATGGTTGATGACATCCGAAGTGGGTGTCTGAAGCGATGGTGTAGCACATAATTGTTTTGTGTCAGAAGCTCTGATGAACTGAAAAGGTTGAGCAGCACAAACAGCACCTACTGGTGGCAGTTTGTAATTTGAGAACGAATTCTCACCGGAGAGGAAACTCAGGAGTGGACAAGGTCCAGGTCTGGAGAACAACCACGAGGATGCTGCAAGGAGACAGGTACGTTGAGAGGATACCATGAAGTCTAGGACGAGTGCCGAAGGCTCAGAGGGATGTCGACTCATGATGACCCACTCAGCCTTGAGTGGTGCAGGTGGTCAGCTGTCATGGGGACCAGCTGTGAGCCAACCAGCACCCCCACTCTCAGGTCCTGCAGAAGGTGCTTGAAAACACTGGGATCCTAACATTGTTCCTGTTGTTCATGTATCTGTGCCCCATCAATCCATGGATCCTTCTCCTGCTCCATCCTATAATCAGACAGGAACAAGACGCTCAGATACCTCAACTCAACCACCTGAGGATAAGACTCTCCCCAACCCAGAGGGGGCACTCCATGCAGAAAATCAAAAACACGATAAATTAACTCGACATACCACAATGATGTCATCGTTGTCCAGCTTGACGATGGGCAGCTCCTGAACCCCTCCTCCAGTGAACTGAACACGAGAATCAGAGATTTGAAGCTCTGTTTTCTGCTCTGGGCCACGCGGTGGAGCAGTTAGTAGAGCTGCCCCCTCTCACAGAGAAGATGGACAGATTGAATCTTGACAGGGGGTCTTTCAGTGTGGAGTGTGCATGTTCTCTCCATGCTGTGTGGGTTTTCTCCAGGTACTCCAGTTCCTCCCACAGACTAAAAACATGCATGTTAGACTGATGGTGACTCTAAATTGTCCCGAGATGAAAGAGAGAGAGAATGGTTGTTTGTCTCCAGGTGTCCTTGTGATGGACTGGAGACATGTCCAGGGTGTTTCCCACCTCGTGTACAGTGACTTCTGGACAAGGGCACCAGAGACACTCGTGACCAAAAAGGAAGAAGCAAGTAAAAGATGATGGATGATGGATGGATGGATGATGGATGATGATGGATGGATGATGGATGGGTGGATGGATAGATGGATGATAGATGGATGATGGATAGATGATGGATGATGGATGGGTGGATGATGGATGGATGGATGATGGATGGGGTGGATGGATAGATGGATGGATGGATAGATGGATGATGGATAGATGGATGATGGATGGATGGATGATGGATGGATGATAGATGGATGATGGATGGATAGATGGATGATGGATGGATGGATGGATGGATGGATGACAGATGGATGATGGACAGATGTTTCTGCTGTAGACACCACCAGATGAGAAACGTGTCAAAGTGGTAAAATGTCAGAGTTCAGGGTCAACAGTTCACTGTTTATTTGGATTTTTGATGTAAAAAGTTACAAGTTTTATTTTATTTTTGCAGCGAACAGACCCGGATCCTTTTGATGTTTTTGTATCAAGTGCCATCGTGGTCCTCATGTCCAAACACTGCTTCTACCTAAAGGACTGTCCTCCAGTGCATCAAGGCAGTGAAGTCACCATGAAGACTGAGAGCTCCAGCTTTTCTTTTTTATTAACGTACCTTTAAGATCATTTTTGATATTTTGCTGTCTAACTGGGAATATTAGATGGATGGATGTGTGATGGATGGATGGATGGATGGATGGATAGATGGATGATGGACAGATGATGGATGGATGATGGATAGATGATGGATGGATGGATGGATGGATAGATGGATGATGGACAGATGATGGATGGATGATGGATAGATGATGGATGGATGATGGATGGATGGATGGATGATGGATGGATGGATGGATGGATGATGGACAGATGATGGATGGATGATGGATAGATCAAGGATGGATGATGGATGGATGGATGGATGATGGATGGATGGATGGATGGATGGATGGATGATGGATGTGTGGCAGATGAACTGGTCATCAGAGCCCAAAACTCATGGACCTCATGAGAGTACCACCTACTGTAAAACAGAGGAGTGGACACAAGTCACATGACAGAACTTCAAGTCACATGACAGAACTTCAAGTCACATGACATAACTTCAAGTCACATGACAGAACTTCAAGTCACATGACATAACTTCAAGTCACATGACAGAACTTCAAGTCACATGACAGAACTTCAAGTCACATGACAGAACTTCAAGTCACAAGTTTGATGACTTGAAACTAAACTGAACAAAACTAAAGAGCTGGAGCTTCACTCTAATGACTCACCACTTTAATTATTAAACACCTGGTTGTTGTTCTTGTGTAGTTTATAGCGTTATGGACATTTTCTTGTTCTTTATAAAACAATGAGATTATATGTATTTTTTAATTATATTTATTTGAGTATTTTATCTGCTTGTGATGCTAAAACATTTAAATGTTACAAGTTTATATTTGAAGATTCAAGAGAAAATGTTGCACCTGGGAACTCATTTGGAATTGTTACTTTTTCCACTTTTTACCATTATCCAGCTAAATGAATAAATTTCTCTGTTTTTCATATTATTGAGCTGAGTGAATTCTCCATAATTAGAATTTTAACTTCACTTTTGAAGATTATTTATTGATCATTTAAGGGGTTTGTATTTTTCTATTTAAAATAGATCACTGGTCTATAAAATTAACTGAAGGTTCTAGCATTGACATTTGCAAAGAGTGGCACAGCAGCATATGAGTTAATGTACACAGTATATGTATGAGGTAGTTGATGTTGGTATAGAGGCAAAGTGGCATATGCAGTAAGGCACATTGGGCATCCTTAAATAAGGCTGGTCAGAGAATACTGTATATGTATCAGCAGTAGTGTAGATATAAAAGTAGTGTAAATGTAAACAGTAGTAATAAATGTAAACAGTAGTAATAAGTAACAAATGTAAACAGTGAATGTAAACAGTAGTATGACTATAGGCAGTAATGTAATACAAACATTAGTGCAAATATGAGAAGTAGTGCAAACTGAATGAGCACATGACCGAGAGTTTAGTGAATAACCCGTTTGATGACACAGAGTCCAGTGTTAAAATCTTTGTGTTGTGTGGTAATGTGTGAGAAAGTTTTAGTGTTAAGGCAGTTCAAATGGGAGGGGGGCAGAGCAGGCAGAGTGTTTAGCATCCTGACTGCCTGATGAACAGAGCTGTCTCTCAGTCTGCTGGTTCGAGCCTGGAGACTCCTCAGTCTCCTCCCTGATGGCAGCAGTCTGAAGCAGCTGTGTAGTGGGTGTGTGGGATCACCTGCCATGCAGTGGGCTTTCCGAGTGAGGCGGTTGCTGTGTAAGTCCTGCAGTGAGGGCAAGGAGGTGCCGACGATCTTCTCAGCTGCTTTCACGATGCGCTGGAGGCTCTTGCGGCAGGATGCAGTACATGCACCAAACCACACAGTGATGCAGCTGGTCAGGACACTTTCTATGGCACCTCTGTAGAAGGTGCACATGATGGGGGTTGAAGCTCCAGCCCTTTTCAGCTTGCGGAGAAAGTAGAGGCGCTGGTGAGCCTTCTTTGCCAGTGCTGCAGTGTTCCTGCTCCAGGACAGGTCCTTTGAGACGTGCACTCCCAGGAACTTGGTGCTGTCCACTCTCTCCATAAGGAGGATATGTTAAACACTGCCAAGTCCAAGTGTCATCTAATGGGGGAAGTTTCTATATTTTCTATTTATTATTCTATTTAAATTTTTTAATATATTTTCTATATTTTTAAACCACTTTGGCTGTGGAGGAGTCGACGGGGGAGAGGACAGCCCTCAGAAACCATCTTATCACCGGCAATCCACTGTAGGAGTTACTGCTTGGTGGGGAAAACAGTTTGTTTGTGACTTAGACTGATGAAGTCCTTCAGATGGAGGGCGAAACGTCTCTCAACATCTATCTATCTATCTATCTATCTATCTATCTATCTATCTATCTATCTATCTATCTATCTATCTATCTATCTATCTATCTATCTATCTATCTATCTATCTATCCATCCATCCATCCATCCATCCATCCATCCATCCATCCATCCATCCATCCATCCATCCATCCATCCATCCATCCATCCATCCATCCATCCATCCATCCATCCATCCATCTATCTATCTATCTATCTATCTATCTATCTATCTATCTATCTATCTATCTATCTATCTATCTATCTATCTATCTATCTATCTATCTATCTATCTATCTATCTATCTTCGTTTAACGTCCGTTTTCCCGATTCCGGGCTGGGACGCTACATCTTTGTCGCAAGTTTTTGATGCCAGATTAGGCGGTCAGTTGCGTCCAGTTCATTGAGGTTCAACGCTTTCAGATCTTGTTGAATCGTTTGCGCCCAGGTCTTTTTCGGACGGCCTTTGGGACGGGTGCCAGGTACTTCAAGGTTTTCAATAGCAAGTATAGCACTGTTTTCACTTTGTTTAACATGACCGAACCACCGCAAACGGTGTCGCCGGCATGCGTCCTTAATCGCACATAAGCCAGCTCGACGCAGGATTTCGGTCGATTGGATGTGATCTTTAAGACTAATGCGTTGCATCCATCGGAGCATTTTCATGTCGGTTCGGTGAAGTTGCTGTTCGAGTTTTGTTGTCATTGGCCATGTTTCTGCGCCATACAACAGCACGGGACGTATCACTGAGCCATAGAGTCTTGAACGTAGGAGTAGTGGGATGTCGCGCCGCATCAGTATAGAAGCGAGTAGATGCCATTTATTCCACGCCACACGTATACGTGCCCGAACGGCAGCTTCAGCTGTTCCAGTACAGTCCAACACATCCCCTAGATATTGAAACGACTTGACTGTTTCGATGCCAACGGCTCCAATTGTATTGTTGCATTGTACTTGTTGTCGTGGATTGATGCAAGTAGGACAAACAAAATTGGTCGCTTTCGACAATGGACCACTTATGAACAACGTTTGTGACACCACTGTTGACACCTGATTGAATTGCTGCCCACACCTCAACATCTCAGCAACAACAACCCAAAAAAAGGCTGTTGAGAACCATGTCATTAGATCATTAGATCATTAGAAGAAGAACATCTATGGCTTGTCTGTCAAAGATGAAAAACTCTCAGCCAACTAGAAGACCAGCGGCAGCAGGATTTGATTTGTGGACTGAGCGGAGAAGATTACTGAGAAAACTTTCCTTGCTGGTGAAAGTTGACTCTCATTCGTGGTTAAATCCCAGTTGAGTGACAGAAAACACACCAGTACAGGGATGACCTGCATGGGCCTCAACAGTGATGTCACCTTTCTGCTTCAACTCGTCGGCTTAACAAGCTCAAATATATAAATCTTCTGCTAAACTCAGACCATTACATTTGATTTTGATTAAGTTATAAATACCAACTTTAAAAAAAAACTAAACAAGAAAAGAAACAACAAACATAAAGCTTTTATATTTATTTGACAGCAAAATAATGACAAAATGAAATTACATGGGGTTTACTAAACATAAAAATGAATGAAAACTTAGACATTAATTACAGACAGTTAGCAGGTTTACATTTTTGGTAAAGAGGAGAAGCCAGTGCTAGTAAGTGTGATTGTGGAGGTAAACTTATGGTAATGAATCATCCATGACACTAAACACCAAAAAGAGAGTAACTATTTTAAATACTGAATACTGCTTTATTCAAGAACATAATAATAATAATAATTTCAGACAGATAATATCTTGTGTCAATAAAAAAAATTTTTAGATTGCATTTATATTCTGTGGTAACCCTACTGCAGTTTTTGTAGTTTTACTGGTAACTGTTATACTGAAAAGTAACTCATATCGTCAAACAACAACAGCAGTAAAAGTAGTTTAGGAGTTATGAATCAATCAATGTGTCCACCTTCATGACAGCAACTGGTTTAGGATATAAATAAGACTGGCCTCAATTTTCTTACTTTAGGATGTGAAGGGGATGTGTCCCCCCCCCCCACACACACACACACACACCAGTGTGTCCCCCACATTACAAATGCTTCTGACATCAGTACATGTTGTACAAATGTGCCACAGACAGTTAGAGACAAAAGCACAGACTAGTTCATTTGTAACTGAAGAGCTTTATTTGAAACTTGGACATTCAACAGACCTCCAACACATTAGTTCATCTCTCTGAAGCCGTGCACACGTTTCCTCAACCGTCGAACAGACAAACATCTGCTCCAATAAAAAAGTTATGATTCAGTTATGACCATTTATCACAGCAGAAGCACATCGGTATAGTTTTACACTTCATGGAACCAAACTAGCACAAAGTCTAATCCCTTCCATAGAAACAGTGAGTTTACATGTTTTAGTACGACTCTTCAGTTACAAACACATGATGATCAGCTGAAGCCCTAAAAGTTCCTCTTAAGGCACGATGAGCTGCTGACACGCCACATTTAGCTGTCAAACATCTTCTTCCTGTCAGACTTGTCTTCGATGTTTTTACGCCAGTCTCCCACATCACGCAGCTGCTTGTCCTACAAAAACACACAAAAGTCGTCTTAGTTTAAAGGCTAAAATGGAAAAATAATCAAAATATCAGTCAGTTGAACTTTGAACTCTTGTTGGGGACTGTCTAGAAAGACAGACAAGACTGTCAACTTCAATGTGGCCTGAACTGCAACGTGTCCCACAAATAGAACAAAACTACCGGCTCAGCACCGTGATGTGCACTGTTACTTTTATTGGTGTTTCCAGTTACCATGGCGACGCAATTTGTAAACAAAGACGCCATTTATTCTTATTGAAAAACTCTGACAGAACTCTTTTTTTTTTATTTTTTTTTTTTTATTGAAAATACAAATGTTAACAAAACAGTAGACACAATATTATTATTATTATTATAGAACAAAATGAACAAATAAAAATGTTAACAAAACAATAGAAACAATATCAATATTATAGAACAAAATGAACAAGTGAATAATGCCAGGGGGTTATAAACAAACACAAATAAAGAGAAGTGTATTTATACATACATGCTCACATATAAATATATATGTAAAGAGAAAAAAAGTTAAGTCACAAAAATGTTAAAGTGGGTACACAAATCAGTAGTTTTTATGGCTTTACTATTGTTTGAGTACTGAAGTGTTCTAATATATTGTTTGAATTCCTCTCTAAAGACCAAGAAACAAGGTTTCTGATATGAGAATTTAGATT
>JBBPBX010029790.1:0-20448 GCA_038048925.1 Garcialebias charrua
TGGTCACTCATTTCCATCAATTAAACGAACTCAGAAATACATTTTTGATGTAATAACTCAATTGTTTTAAGTGCAGGAAAAGTTTTGTGGTATTTTAAGTAATACTAAATAATTAAAGTTTGTTCCATCGACTCATTTAAGTTAAGTTGCTGACACTTATGTTGACTGATGATGTAGCTTAGTGTGTTTGTGTATTACAGTTAGAAAAATTAAGTAGAGTTATTCATTTTGTGATGTAGTTTGTGTATTACAGTTAGAAAAATTAAGTAGAATTATTCATTTTGGGATGTAGTTTGTGTATTACAGTTAGAAAAATTAAGTAGAATTATTCATTTTCTAGACTTGTCCGTTGTTTGAGAGTCCAATTCTAGACGTCGCCCCGACGTGCAAACAAGGTCTTGTACGTCGTATGAACGTCAGTTTTGGACGTTATCTGGACCATGTTCACAGAGTTAAAACTTTTAGGACTATAAATTTGCAGTTAGACAATTGATTTATTAAGAAAGTTGTTTTTTAATAACATTTTAATGCATTTCCTCAATTCTTTTTTTTCTTTTTTACAAATTATATATACTATATATTATTTATTTGAAGATTTATAATTATTGTTGTTGTTTGTTGTTGTTGTTGTTATTCATTCATTCAACCTTTATTTAGGCAGGTTATATCTCATTCGATCGACTCATTTACAAGAAACCTCATTTATTCCACGACGTCGCGGTCACACATTCATTTCAGTAGGTGGCAGTACTTGTGTTTTTTGCTTTCTGTCATAAAAAAAAACAAGAAGAAGAACTTCGGAACTCGAGCGTTATGATTGGATTGGCGGAGGCAGCACGTGATCATTCCAACCAGTCAACACCTCTCTTGTTGAACCGCGCCGCTGGCTTGAATCTCAAAACCAACCAACCGTTGTTTGGAGATCTGGCAACCCTGGTTGTTTTCTCTAGTGCTGCTGCTGCGGTGATTTCTATCGGAGCGAACTGTGTTCAGTTCATTTGTCACGGAACTCCTGCCCTAAACTTGCTGCAATCCATTCAGAAGTTGAAGGTAATTGGTTCTGTTTCGTAGCTTTGTTCTCTTGAATTCTGTGGTTTCACGTAAGTAGCTAACGATGTAGCTTTGTAGCTAACGAGCTAACGTAAGCTAACTTGTGTCTACGTCTGCGCGGCAGACGATGTAAAAGAAAATCGAACAGTACAGTTTAGAAAATAAGTTATTCTATCCAAGTAAGCCGTATGCTACGAGTTTTTTTTGTTTTTGTTTCTTTGTTTTGCTTTGAGACTATCGAGGCCTGCACGCCTTGCGAGGCCTTCATGCGTCCCCATTAACACGCATGTGCTGAGCTCAGCTTGTTTTTGAAGCCGGCTGGAAGGTGAAACGTTTCAGCATTAAAAAATAGAAAAAAAACTGTCCAGATGACCTGAACTCAAGCCAAAGCTTTTCAGTTGCAAATGAATTGAGTAAATATGAAATAAAAAAGCTTTAAAATGTCTCCTATCTCTAATTTTACTTTGACTAGGCAAAATGAGATAAGTCTTAACTACATCCTGACTAATATCTCTGTGAACATGTCACTATAGTTGTGTTTATAAACCTTTTTTTTCTTCTTCTTCCTGTCAGGTGTGTGGTGTTAATCTGGACTTGGAATTTGGTGTCCTATGTATGTTTTGTGACCCCATCCTCCCCCGAGAAACAAAGCGTGCACTTTCAAGACACGATCCCTGATGGAGCATTCACATGACATCATCATTGTTGTCAACTGTTCAGGATCCTCATGATGAAAACATGAGGATCTGACTCGATCTGGACTTTCAGGAGAAACATCAACCGTCCTGGATCATCAGCACACTTCTTCTGAAGTTAGTTTATTTATAATCTCATGTAATCTCATTTCAGATTAAGCTTGATCAGGTTATGTGACCGAACGTGGCGCGCGCGGTCTTATCAAAATGAATCATGTTTATACCATACCATACCATTTTATTTATAAAGCACTTTAAACAGGAACAAGTCCACACCAAAGTGCTGGACAAACAAACAGGCAACACAGACAATGAAGTACAACACGAAAAACATAAAAACATTGCAGATCATAAATCAAACGATCCAATACAAATCAGCTGGCATTGAAAGCAATGGAGTAGTAGTGAGTTTTTAACCGGGATTTGAAAACCGAGAGGGAGGGGGCCTGTTTGATGAGCAGCGGTAACTCGTTCCAGAGTCTTGGTCCTGCTACAGAGAACGCCCTGTCACCCCTGCGCTTAAGGCGAGTTTCTGGAACTATTAAGAGTACCTGATCCTCTGACCTCAAAGCACGTGGAGGGACATATGGGTGTATCAGATCCGAGAGATAGGCGGGGGCGAGACTGTTCAGCGATTTGTAGACATACATGAGAATTTTGAATTGGATTCGAAGATTATGAGTTAGTTTGATGAGGACAAACGACCACTGTCCCAAATCTTTAATGTTTGGTGTCAAAATGTCTCATTGTGATGAAACCCACTAATTATATTGCACCAATTAAACTCCAAACATGTGTGGAACCTGTGTGCGTGTCTTTTAGGACATGGCAAACGGAGGGGACCAGTTCAACCTTGCAGAGCGCTCGGACTCGGAGTGCGCGGACCCCCAAAAGAGTCCACCAAGGACAGTCCTCTGAAGGCGTCCAGCCAGCAGGTAGCAAATGTGTAAATAATCATTTATTTGACTTTTCACCAGAAGCTTCTCATCCAACTTCCCCTTCAGAATGTAAAGTAAAGACTGTGAATCAAATTACAAACTGTTTGTTGTACAGGGGGTGGATCGAGGACATCAAAGTTGTCCTGCATGACAAGGACCTCTGGGGCAAATTCGACCATGTGGGAACTGAAATGATCATCACCAGCGCTGGAAGGTGAAAAGGAAATGTTTTTCATCAATACATGTGATCAGTTACTGAATGGACGAAAAGAAAAGAAAAAATCTCCCCAGTCTGCGCGTGCATGCAGGCCTCGGAGCAGAGGCTTTTGTGTGGCCTACTTTTTATATATATATATATATATATATATATATATATATATATATATATATATATATATATATATATATATATATATATATATATATATATATATATATATATATATATATATATATATATATATATATATATATATATATATATATATATATATATATATATATATATATATATATATATATATATATATATATATATATATATATATATATATATATATATATATATATATATATATATATATATATATATATATATATATATATATATATATATATATATATATATATATATATATATATATATATATATATATATATATATATATATATATATATATATATATATATATATATATATATATTAAAGGTTCAGTATGTAATTTCTGGAACACGCTGGAACTTAGGAAAATTTTGAACAGAGACACGTTTCTGGTCCCTCCCCCTCAGAGCTAGCCTGGCCCTCGCCTTCCTGCACAGCTCCGCTCAATTCTCATTTCCCTTCACTGCACAGTCTGGGACTTCTCTCATAGACAACGATTTCTCCGGTAGATTTTTGACCGGACCAATCAGAGAACAGAAGGGGCGGTGTTTTGGACCCTAACCCACGCCCCCACCTGTCCCAGCGCGCAGAGCCCTATAAAAGGGCTCTGCCAGCGCGCAGTCAGCGAGCAGCGGCATGTTCTCATTCAAAGCGATGCAAAGCGATGCAGGACTGTTTTATATGTGACACAAATTTATTAATTTCCCCTTCTTAATCCCTTATCTGGAGTTTTCTTTTGTTTTTTGGGCCAAAAGTCAAGTGATCGCTCGCTCCCTCCTCCTCCTTCTCTCCCTCCGCTGAAATGAACAAGGAAATGGCTGAGGTTGTCACGAGAATTAAACTCGGGTTTTACGTTGCTGCCCGAGTCCCAGGCCAGCAGATTTTCTGGTCTTCTGGTGAGCTGGACCAGCGATCCATGGTTTTATTTTATTAAAACGTTTTAATAACATATAAACACAGAATTTGCAGCGCGGCAACCGGCAGCGAGAGAAAAGCTGCAGGAGGCGGAGCAGTTGTCAAGTTCACCAGAGCACGGGGAGCAGCCATACATGGCTCTGAGGGGAGGGAGCAGAATGCTTTTCCTGTTCAAAATATCCAATGGTTTTGTTCCTCAGCAGAGGCCAACGCCTCCAGCAAGAATCGTTTTAAAATGGAGAAAGTCCAGACCCTAGTATGAAGCGAAGTGAAGGACAAGGGTCTGGTTTTAACCAGGCTACCTCAGAGCCATTTATGGCTCTGAAGCTTGCTCTTGCCCTAGCTCTGCTGAAATTCAAATTCAAGCTCTGTTTTTATTGGCTGGTTACAAAATCTGTTTTTATTGTCTGGTTAACGGTGGGTTCACAGGCTTTTTAGAAATGCTTTTAGAGAAGCAAGGGGACAATAGTTTTTTTCAGAGATTACTTTGTCTAAAATCAGTATGTCAGGAGGTAGTGACAGAGTGAAGAAATATGTTAAAAATATGTTGTAAGAAAAGTTACATACTGAACCTTTAATATATATAAAATATATACTGTATATATAATTTGTGGAGCATTGGTCCTAGAGGACATGTCACAGCTAATGCACATTTTTGCTTCATCTTAATTATTGATCAACCAACCACCTTGCTGTTGGAGAGATAACATTGTAATCAAGAAATGTGTGTTTTTGTTTTTTTTCCCCCAGTGTTTCAGCGTATTCAACTTCTTTATTGACCTCGGCGATCGCCTACACTGTGCACCCACCTCTTCAGCTGTGCCAAAGAGGATGGAGACCATGGAGGATTTTGTGAGAGAGGAGCACCTCGTGACTCCAAAACATTTGCTACCCTGGTAGGTTTTACAAGTCTGGAGGAAAGCCGAGCATAACGCAGTACTGTACAACCAAACACTTTGAAGTGTCACTGAACTGTATCATGGATTTATTCCAACAGGTTCCGCAGATTTCCAGAATTGGAGGAAAGCACACCAAGGACTTTGTCTACAAAGTCCTTGATAGGTATGTATCAACACACGCTCACCCACCCACTAACCATCTGAACTACCGTAAATATTTTACTTGCAAGTTCAGTATTTAGTTTTGTAAACTAAATATTTAGCTATCAAATTAAATATTTCATTTAGAACGACGTGTATTAATAACATGGTTAAAATATGACTGGAAAAAAATGTTTTCTCTAAACTAAAATATTGCTGTTGATTTTTGTAACTTTGCTAATGGCACCCCTTAGATATGAAAATGTTTGGCAACTCGAGTGCGTTTTGCAGCAATTTTTTAACTGATGTGCTCAAATTTGGCAGCACGACGTCTCAGTGGTTCCCCAACTTCAGATTGCGACCAAAGCACCATTACATCGAACATTACCCTCATCTCATAAGATGCTTTGGTCCTCTGGTGCATCTTTGGACAATGAGATTCGAGGGGAAACACAACGTTTTCAAGAAAATAATTTGTGATACACATAACTACAAAAATGTGTTGAAAACTTTGGCAGAGAGACACCAAGACATGATGGCATTCTATCTGTCTTCACCAAGGTTTTTTAAGCCACCAGTACAGACTGAATAATAATTTCAGTTGATTACCTCATGAAGCTCAAGCCCAAGCAGTTATCCAGGCAAAAGGCTAGCCAATACAAAAATCTAAAATAATAAAAAAAGGTTTAGAATTGCTTCAGATTTATTTAGTTTGTTTTCTGCATATTGTATATGCAGTTTTCAGAGTCAGAGTCAGAGAGAATTTATTGTCATTTGCACCGCATGTAGTACATGTGTTGAAAACGAGATTATGTACACAGGGTCCCAGTTACATCCAACAACAAATGCAAGAGAAATACAATAATAACATCTAGGATTAACTAAGAGAGACATCACATCAGCTAGTAATACACTAAGCCCTAATGTAGTAGAAAAACATCATTATAAACAGCAGCACGAACATGAGCAGATGGTCACAGATGAACGCAGCAACAAGAAACAGATCAGTATCAGTATGATGTGACATTTTGCAGTGTTTATTCTTATTATTTATTTATTCATGAGTCTGACAGCCTCAGGGTAGAAGCTGTTTCTCAGTCTAGTGGTTCTACATTTGATGCTCCTCAACCTCCGTCCCGAGGGGAGTGGTGCAAAGAGTGAGTGTGCTGGGTGAGTGAGGTCTTTCATGATGCAGGTGGCTCTTTTTCTGCATCTGGAGGTGTAAATGTCTGTGATGGTGGGGAGACTGACTCCCACAGACTTCTGTGCAGCCTTCACCACTCTCTGTAGAGCTTTCCTCTCTTCAACTGTGCAGCCTCCATGCCACACGTTGATGCTGGAGCACAGGACGCTCTCCACTGCACACCTGTAGAACGAGGTGAGGACTGGGCTTCTCAGACCAGCTCGTCTCAGCCGTCTGAGGAAGTAGAGTCTCTGATGACCTTTCTTGATCAGGCTGGTGGTGTTGTTGCTCCAGCTGAGGTTATCATTCATGTGTACACCCAGGTATTTGTAGCTGGAGACCACCTCCACCGCAGATCCACCTATATACAGTGGGGTGTGGGTGTGTTTGTTCCTTCTGAAGTCCACAATCATCTCCTTCGTCTTCTTCACATTCATGTGAAGGTTGTTCTCTTTGCACCAGCTCTCCAGATGTTCCACCTCCTGTCTGTAGCTGGATTCATCATTATCTGTGATGCATCCCACCACAGCTGTATCATCTGCAAACTTAACAATATGACAGCCTGGATGTGTGGCTGTACAATCATATGTGAGCAGAGTGAACAGAAGAGGGCTCAGCACACATCCCTGAGGAGAGCCAGTGCTGAGGGTGATGGTGGAGGAGGAGAAGTTGTGGATCTTCACGGACTGTGGTCTGTCTGTTAAGAAGTCTAAGACCCAGTTACAAATAGAGGGGCTTAGTCCAAGTGTGGATAGTTTGTCTATCAGAGTTTGGGGGATCATGGTGTTGAAGGCAGATGTGAAGTCCACAAAGAGCAGACGCACGTATGAGTCCTTCTGATCCAGGTGGGTGAGAGCAGTGTGGACCACGGAGGAGATGGCGTCCTCTGTTGATCGGTTCTCACGGTATGCATATTGATGAGGGTCCTCATTGATGTTGACGGCTGTCTTGATGTGGGACATGACCAGTTTCTCAAAACATTTAGCGACTATCGGGGTGAGAGCCACCGGTCTATAGTCATTCAGACCAGTCACTGTGGAGCTTTTTGGGACTGGGATGATGGTGGCGGTCTTCAGGCAGGTGGGAACTGACTCCAGTGCAAGTGAGGTGGTGAAGATGTCAGCCAGCACCTCACAGAGCTGGTCCGCACATTCCTTCAGAACTTTCCCTGGGATGTTGTCTGGACCCGTAGCTTTATGAGGGTTGATCCTTCTGAGACTGCCTCTCACTTCTGCTGCGGTCACTTTGAGGTGCTCCTCGTCTGGTGATGAGGTGAGTCTGGTGCTAGTTGGTCTGTTTGGATCATCAAAACGTGCATAAAACTTATTGAGGGCATCAGGCAGGGATGGGTCCCTGGGGCATTGTTTGCTTTTGCCCTTGTAGTCTGTTAAGCATTTGATGCCCCATTTCATGCCTTAATAACAATTTTTCTCAATTGTCACATTTTCCTAAATATGCTTCATGTTCTCAGAACTTTACACACAAATGCAAAATCACACACACAGTGGGCAAAACACACCAATTCTTCAAAATTAAACTTTACATTTAAAACAATGTTATTTCTTGTCAAAGTTGTATTTTACTTTCAGAAGACACACATAAACCCACATATGACTTAAAAACCAGTTGAACACTGATGTTCTAAATGTAAAACTGACTTCTACATTCATGATAATGACTTAACCATTGTTTGTCCAGTGTTAGACTTACTACAGACATTCATGCATAAGTGTGCTGGAAAAATAATTCAGAATATTGTTTTTATACTCTACACACAAATGTACAATAACAAATATATTAGATTTTTTTTCCACAAAACGATGTACACAGTGTACATCCTCAACCAAGCTCATTTAGTTGTGAAACATGACCAGTGGGGTCAAAGGGTCATGTCAGGGATCGTCGGTCGTTCATGCTACAACAATATTCTAAAATATTTTTACAGCACACTTATGCATGTTCTGTCTGTAGTAAGTGTAACACTGAACAAAAAAAGGTTAGCCATGATGAGTGTAGAAAAAGCCACTGTTTTACATTGAGCTCATCAGTGTTCAACTGAAATGTCTTTTTCATCTGATGGTTTGTGCGTGTCATCTGAAGGCAAATACGATTTTGAGAAGAAATAGCATTGTTTTGGATGTAAAGTTTCATTTTGCAGAACTGATGAGTTTTCCCACTGTGTGTGGTTTTTCAATTAGTGTACAGTTCTGAGAACATGACGCATGCTTTCAGAAATTGTGTATAAACAGAGAAAATTTTTAATATTCTTTTGATTTGCATTTACAAAAATCTAGATGTGATGTAATAATGCTCCCCCCCCCCCATTCTTATCGTAACTAGCCATTAGGCAAAAATTTGTTGAGTGTAATTAATCATGTATTATATTTTCAGGATGAGTTGGAGGCAGTGCCGGAGGGAGCGGTGGCGTTACTGGCAGTGGTCGATGAGGAGGAGAGGCCTTCTGGAGTTCCTTTTGAAACCCACCATGTCTCGATCATCCTTGAAGATCAGGTTGTAATGTCTCTCAGATCATGGGCTGATTCACTGGTGGTTTTGTTTGGACTGATCTACGCTCTTAATTTGAGCTACCCTGCAAAGCTAAGTGGCTTTTTTGAGTTCATTCAGGTTGTCCTCTTAGATCTTGATGATGGTAGGAAGCGGCTCAAACCCAAGTTACAAGCCTTGAGAAGTGAGCTGGAGTAGTTGACAGGTTTTATTGTTGAAGAACAGTAGTGGCTTGTGTGCCGACTGAACAGGTTTAAGTTCTGATTTGTGCCTAAACAGGAAGATGCTATGCAAATTGCAGAAATTCTAGGGTAATTTTTCTTAAGCTATTTTCATTGTTTTGAAAATGGCAATGATTTGTTTTTGTTCGTTGTTGTAACAGTTTCTACAACATGACATTTTATTCAACAACTTTAATATGTATAGAAGACTGAAACTGTCAGAATTAGAAATAAAAGCAGAAATATATAAATGACTATAAAAAAATACACTTAAAATGCAACCATTCATTTAAAAAATAGAACTTTACCTTCATGTTTAATACTTTTATTGACCTTCAAATATTTTTTTTTCATGTTGGGTCCAATAAATTATACATTTTAGCACATAATTTACATGTTACCTTTTTTATATATTTATTTGGTTTTTCTTTTATTTGTATATGCATTTGTGTCTTTTAAATGATTATTATACTTAAATTATTTTTATTTTCTCCCTCGTCTTTTTATTTCCATGTGTTGCTTTTACACTTCTCTGTCTCCTGTTTTTACTTTGAATTATGCATTTTTGCCTATAATAAAGTGGGAGGGGCTTCCTCAGTTTAAAAATTAAGGAAAAAAACTGTGAGTGAGAGGGAGTGTGTGAGAAAGTAAAACAAGGAGACAGAAAAATGTAAAAGCAACACATGGGGGCAAAATAATAATTTAAAAATAAACATTTAAGACACAACTTCATGCACAAGTAGAGCAAAAACGAAAAATATTTATAAAACCAGTAAATGTAAATTATGTGCTAAAATCTATAATTTGTTGGAACTAAGCTGAAAAGTAAATAGGGCAATTAAATGATAAAGCATGAGGTTGTTGATGGAATAGAACCTCTTCTCAGTCATCAGTGTACAGTAAAGTTGGTGAATAAAATGTCAGAACAACATTCATTTTAGTGTCTGTTGAATAAACACTGTTAGTTTATGACACTTGATGTTGAGGGTAAAGTGACAGTAAAGGATTTTCTTTTGTTTACTTTTTATTTTGTAAATGTAATTTAATGTATTGACTGTTCACCATTTATTGCAGAGAATAGTAATACAGTACTATATAGTACTGTACATACATATATAGTATGTATAGGAGCATATGTATACACAAATTTTGAAATGTTTAACAGTGATGTTATGTTTTAAATGAGTGTTAAATAAAAGTTTTAAACTGGTATATTGTCTGTTTCTGTTGTGTTGAGGTAACTTAAATGGTTTAAGGCAATCGGTTTCCTCAAATGAATTGAGTAGCTAGAAGTTGTGACAACTAGAATGTTATAATTCCATTATAAGAATAAAACTTAGTAACATAAGCTAAATTGGATCATCTTAAAATAAATTTTACCATCTAAGTTGGTCTGACTCAATGCAGATGAGTACAACCAACACATTTTAAATAGGTTAAAAGTAAAAATACATTTGAGTGTTGAATACTTAATATATTTAAGTCCAGTTTACTGAATGAAACGGTCTTTTTAAATTTATTTATCTGTGTTATGGTAATGAAAACATTTGAGTTACATGTACTTAAATAGATTTTTTTTTACACTTAATTGTTTATGTTAATAAACTTAAACCATTTAAGGCAATCGGTTTCCTCAAATCATTTGAGTCCAATTAACTTGTCAGGTTTTACGGTGTAGTTGGAATCTGAGAACATAGTCACTCACAAAGAGACTACAGTATTTGCCTCTTTAATTGTTTTCTAATGTAATCAAAAGAACAACATTTTGTCATTTTCATGATATGTGCTATTATGCTGTGTTATTATTTATTATGAAGCATTACGTGTCACTTCTCCATATGATGGTAATAATATGTCAAACTGACTTGTTCAGTTTTGTTTTAAAAGGAGAAACAGCTAAATCTCTAACTAGCGTCTGTATGTCTCTCCACATTCAGACACTTTCCCTAAACAATCCTCTTTGTTTTCTAAACAGACTCTCTCTGTTGACCTCGAAGTCTAGCCTCACGTTTTTACTCTCTTCTCCTGGTCCACGGCCAATCAGAAGACTGTTTTTCTGATCTCACACTTTCAGGAAAAGTGTTTTGCTTTGGTGAACGCTTCAGAGTTGGAATGGACAGCGAGACCTGACATCTCTCTGTCTTTATAGCTGGATAGGCTGCAGTCACGAGTCAAAGACTGGCTTATCAGCCGAGGATTTATGGATGTCTCCATAAGTTCACAGAGCAAAAACTCTCTAGTTCTTAATAAACTTTCCTGAGGAACACTTTATTTGAAACTAACCAGGAAGTGCCACTGTTTCTGACGGAGAAAGCAGGCGTCACGACACGTTGAATCCATAAACACGCCGAAGTACAACTGGACTTCACGGGTCTACGACCTGTGAGTCCCAGACTGCTTCTCAACTCTACCAAACCGAGATGGAACGTCTAACAGGTACAAAGTTGCTGATGTTTACTGAACGTGCAATGGGGTCGAGCTGGTTTTCGTATGGAGAAGTGTCAGTTCTGGTTAAACTCAAAATAGATAACTTCCTTTAAACTCCCACCTCTCCATCCTTGATCTATTCCTCTTAAACCTCTCCTTTTATCTCATTCTAAGCTGGTAACTATATTTTTAAGCTAAGAGCCTACAGATAAAAAAGTAATATGTCAACTCATTACTTATGACTGTTGTTTACAATTAAGTTTGCTGATGCGTTTAATTTGTAAGAAATTGAAATCAATAAATCAAGTGTACATTGGAGTTATATTTAGTTGATTTATTTTAAATAAAAGGTAGTGTCTCTGGCATACTGACTAAAATCAACGTTTCATTGTCACTTTATGGTTTCTGGTTTATTGTCCATCATTATGGTCACAGAGATTTATGGTAATCTTTAAAGAAAAAGAATCTGTGAATTACTATTCAACCTGAGTAAGTAATTAATTAAGGTAAAATGTGTCAGTTTAATACTGACCCACTAAAGATCCCTTACACAAGTTAAATGCAGTGAAATACTTTTGCCATTGATGACAACACAACACTTTATTTATTTATGAAAGGTGTACTTGACTGAATGAAATGAGCACTGTATGTGTTTTTTCTGTGCATGTTTGTTTTTTTTTCTGTGTGTACCAGACCGAGTTTCTGTGTTGAACTTGCAATGGACTGGAACACTGTTGACCAGGTTAGAAACAAAAAATGTGTGTTTAGAAGTTTAAATACAGTTTGTTTGAAAGTAGTTTGTGTACTCATGCAGGTTGTTTACAATTTTCAAATCAACCTGTTGGATTCTGCAGTTTATGATCTTTCATGAAGGTCATGCAGATCACACACACACACACACACACCCACACACTTATCATAGAAGTGATTTATTAGATGATCACAACACTCCTGCTAGTTAGAAACTATGGTCCATTAGCATAGTAATATAAGAGACAGCCACTATAGGTTATTTCTAGTTTAAAGGTTTATTCTATAAGTACATTTATTGCTCAGACAAATAAAGACAAAACATCAATAATCTATAGATCATTTCAGTTTGTTGCATAGTTTTATCATAGGTGTATAGTTTAGTAGAAATCCACAGTTGTACCACGTATTTTGCAATTTTCTTAATATTTGTGTCAGGTGGTGTCCTTCTTTCCGCCCTGGTTTGGGGTTACCTGCTGGTCAGGGCCCGATCACAGAAGTCATATATCATGGCTTTATTAGGAGGAAGTCATTAGGTTTCTGTGGTGACCCAGCCTTGACCCTGCTGAAGTCGCATTAAAATCCCAGAGCGAGGGGTCAGTGTAGGAGGAGGGGGCAGCCAACAGCACAGCTTCTCTTTGGTACAGGTTCCAAGGTTTTCTGTAGCTGCATGTGTGTGGAGTTTTCTTAAAGTTAGTGCAGGTTGGTAGTTGAAGCGTACACACCTGCCGACTTAAAAAAGTTAAAATATTCACAGTTTTGTTCTTCCTTTAAAAAAATAAAAAATAACAAAAGCCACCAGAGCCCTTTAGTGTTGAAAATACAGAAGATGCTTCACGAGGGACAGAAAACCTTCAGTTTTTCATTTTCTCTGCTCAATGTTCAGCTTTAACCACAAAAACAAAAATGTGTTTTTTTAATTATTTTTTTAATATACTTTTGGAATAATTGCCGTCTGATTAGAAAATTAGCGACAAAAAGTACAGTTCCCAAACCAAAACCCTTCATTTCTAGTTTGTGATTTTCATTGCAACTTTTCATTTGCGATAAGTTTATTGTGATGCTTAGATATTATGGAAAGATTTATTTATTTATTTAGTTAAGCCAGATACTTTGTATCATTTTTTCTAACTTTTTAGGAAATCATCATGATTTGTTTTTGTTTTTTTTGTTGACATAAGTGCAAACAGAACTAAGGAAGCTCGAAGTATAAAAGCATGTAAACGGAAATTATTCTAAATATCAAAAGCAAATGCTAATGTAGCAGCAAATCGTACACCTCAGAACTGAGGAGAAACAGAGGGAGAACATGACATGACGTCACAAGGTTTAACCCACAAACAGAAGAACAACAAGGAAATGCACAATATATATAGAGAGAGACTGACGAGGGGCTAAACATGAACACCTGGGGATGGACAACAGGTGGCAGAGGCAGGAGGTGATTACAAGAGGGAGAAACACTGACGGGAGCAGGACATGACACAAGAAGTCACAAAAATACACACAGATCCTCTCAGAAAAAGTGTTTTTCTTAAGAATATGAAAAAATCCAATCAAGTAAATGTACACAACTGGGGACACACTGTTACCCATTACCAGTAGTGAGTATGAATCCATCATATAGTGTGTACTCATACTTATACTAAAAAACGTACTGTATTTTTCAGAGTATAAGGCTCACCGGATTATAAGGTGCATTAAGCGAAAGAAAACAGTCAGATAAGTCAAACTTTATTCAACTCATTCACAACAACTCTCAACATTGCTCAGTTGTACTACATAAAATTGGTTCCAGGTCAGTAAGCACAACCAGAATTAATACATAAGGCGCACCGGATTACAAGACTCACTGTCGATTTTTGAGAAAATTTAAGGATTTTAAGTGTCTTATAGTCTGAAAAATACGGTATACCACTTTACTGCAGTGTGACGTTCATCTCTCAGTTAAGCAATTGGGTGAAAGAGGGGGAGCAACTTGAGCCGCGTGGAGGTATTTCAAATATAAAAAAATGGTTTAAAAAAAAACGTAAAGCTGACTGCAAAAAATGGTCAGCAAAATTATCAAGAGGATAGATTCAATCTAGTACTAATGCAATTTGATAAAACAACCAACACGAGTTCAAAAAGTTTACTAACGTCTGTAAGAAATATCTTCAGTCGGTCATCAGACAGAAAAAGACCTCAGGAATATACTGAAGATCTGAACTCAAGTTTCCTGACATTTAGTATTCATATCTGTACTTGGTATCGGCAAGTACTCAAATTTAAGGACTTGTACATACAGCACAACAACAAACTTAAAATAAATAAACGGTCTAACAACATTTTAGTTATTTAGTGGAGCTTGAAGGGACGTTCTACCTCAATCCAGGGAATTAGATTATGGAATGGCTTGGAGAATGTAGTTAAAAATGCCAAGTCAATGTTTACATTTAAGAAAATGATCAAAACAAATGTGTTAAAAAAATATATGAAATAGCGTAATGTGTATTGTATTAGTTAGAAAATTAGAAAGAGTTAGTCATTTTGTACTGTTGGTTGAAGATTATTATTGTTTAATCTGATTGTTGGAAAAAAGGGGCAGATATAATAAGATTTATTCTTCTTTCTGCTACCTTTCATTTTTTTTAATATTTTGTACATTATCATTTATGGGATTGTCTTGTATTGTTTCTTTTGTTAAAAAAAATGAACAAATTTAATAAACATAAACATAAACAAATCTGAACAGTAAGAGAAACAGCACGTTGACCTTTAGACGTTCTGCAGAAGTTGTGTGTTTGGACGCTTCTCACTTTCAGCCAATCATCCATATTGCTGCTTATGGTTAGGGCAGCTGGGGGTGTCTGTTTGATTGACAGGAGGCAAAATGTGGCGCCAGGCGTCCACTTACCCTCTATCTACCCTCTTCACTTCTTTGTTCAACTTCCCTTGCCTGGATCCCCTTTCTGGGGGTTAAAGTTCATCATTAGGATGCCCTCCATTGCTGATAATAACACAGAACCAGGATAGGACTTTGGCAGGGGTTGTGAAGGTTTGGCAGCTCCCATCAGTCTTTGGAGAACCCCCTTAAAACCATCTCATTTGCACACACACACACACATTTCTCCCCCAGGGGTATTAGTGTCCTCGCTTTGCCCCGAATGAGAGTTGCACCGAGCGGTCACAACGATGACGGAAAATGTGACGCTCCGCTGGTTCTGCTGCGCTAATTAAAACCGATGAGTTTCACACCGTTCAAATATTTCTTTACACGTTTTCCCCTGGAAGTCACATTCTGTTGAACTTCCATCACATCACTGTCAACGAGCGCAATCAACTGACTGGTTTGGTTTCAGGTGTAAATCAGGGTGGGACAGTTTGAAGCAGTTTCACTATTTGTACGTCTCTACAGGGTAAATATGAGATATAGTTGGGTGAGAAAGTCAAACTGGATTTTTCTTTCTTTGTCATAGAAAAAGGGGTCTTGGTATGTTTGCACTTGCTGCTCAGCCGCCGATGACACTCCTACTCGTGACACGTGTGACTTTTCTCTGAACTGAACAAGCACGAGGCAAACGTTTGTGAAAACTTACATTTTAATCAGTACACAGTTAAAAGAAGAGAAACTGACAACCTGTTGAAGAAATCAGATTTTGTTCCAATCAAACACAACTTTATTCAGTTTCTTTTTGGTATCGTCGTTGAACGAGAATAATCTGAAAGGATTCTATAGTTTAGTATCCTTGAAAGCCTTTTGTACTAACTGTAGATTCATCTGCAGTAGATCTTGTCTTCTGTATTTTATTAAAAACCTTAAGAAAGAATGGATCAAAATACAATAGTAACTTTTCACCGCGCTCCCACTAAAGAACAACAGTAACTAAAAGACCTGAAGGGCAAACAGTTAGTGCTTAGTTTCCAGGAAAAGGTGTTTCTGTTTGATTTGTGTTAAAGCCACAAAAACAACCAGTTAGTGAGCGGTACATGTAGATATTAAACATTTATTTTAAACATGCATATTTGCCAGAGACTGGGGACATATAAAGTATGGAAAAACAAGGTACTGTATTCGCATTCACACTTCATATATTTGAAAAAAACTTGCATGAAAATAAACGTGTTTACCAGAAATATAAAGTGGTTACCATATTTTCTGCCGTATAAGTTGCATCAGTCCAAATATGTCTAAAAAAGTGGAAAAAATAAACATGAATATGTCGCTTCGCCGTTCAATTCAATTCAGTTTACTTATATACTGTCAAGTCACAACAGAAGTCATCTCAGGGCACTGAACCGCTGACGCGTCGTGTTTTTTACTCATCACCGCTGACAACCTAGAAATGTGGGCCGGTGTTGTGCCCAAAAGCAATTGGCTGCCAAATGGCGGCAGCGGGAGCATGCACGGGAGGACTTTAAGAAGATTAACACTTAAAAACAATTATTTATTTGCTCGAAATTATAACAAATTTGTGTCTCAGTTGAACATTTCCTTAATAAATGCACTTTAATGGTCAAATCAGCCGCATTTCGCCTGGGCAGTGCGGCGAAATTCAGCTGATTTGACGTTTGCTCCAGGAGTTCCGGATTGAGACGAAGATGACTTGGTATGGCATGCCAAGTGTCTCATTAATAGCCACTTTTACCTATTAATGAGACACTTGGCTTGCCAAATTACTCGAGCACCCTCTAGTGGCTAAAAGTAGTAGTGTTCAATATTTTCCATGTAGAATTAATGAAATTGTCAGATCTCAGCCAAAAATTGGGCTATAAATATGGAAGGAAAAAACATAAGTCGCTTCACCGCACAAGTCGCATGCTAATTTATGCAAAAAAAGTGTGACCTATATGGCAAAAATTGTGCACCTTGGTTTTCTTGTAGCACCAACCTAATTCAAGCCAATTTTATTCTCATTACCATCTCATGTTTTACATGAGGTGGAACAAAATTATGTACCCGGGGTCCCAGTTACACACAAAAATATCAAAATATAAAGTATAAAAAGAAACTGTATCTAAGATATATCCAAAACACAAATAATGTAAAACTATATGGCGTAACAACAGCAGCCCAAACATGAGTCTGTGGCGAGCAGATGGGTATGAATGAACATAGCAGCATGAGATAATCAGCAGCATGAGATAATCAGCAGTACAGATAAGTCACATATCAACAATTAAAGTGGCATTACAGTGATTTTAATTAATACATTTACATTATTTATTTATTTATCTATTTATTTATTCTCATATCAATGATTATCCTGTTAGAGATTTATGAGTCCAACATCTTCAGTGTAGAAGCTGTTCCTCAGTCCAGTGGTTCTACATGCTCCACAGCCTCTTGCCTGAGTGTTTGAGAGTTTAAATTACAAGTACAAGTTTACAGTTTATCCTCTTACACTTATCAAACACTTTCTGAATTAAACAGTCCCAGTGATTCCCACAGTACTGGGGATTTACCAGAAAATAATAATCAGCTGAGGTTCATGTAGGTCTTCTCTTCGCAGCTGTGACATATTTGCAGTTTTGCACACAGACTTGAACAGAGATGGTTTCTTATACTTCCCAGAACACTCGCTCTTTACTTAATTAAAAGCAGAGTGACCATATTTGAAAATGATTCAGTCCATTATGGATCATTAAGAGGTCTTTTTCTGAAGACATCTATGGTTGTAATGAATACTGTCGTGGTTTTGAGATGCAGGTTGTTACATTCCTCATATTGGCGTCTTATACAATGGAAACATCTGGGTTAAGGCTAATGAAGAATCACAAGCTAAAGTGATCAAGGAACTGAAGGATTTAGAGAAATTTAGATTAATTAGTTAGGGAATAAATTGAAAAGTAAACTGAAACAACTTGGTACATATGCAATTGATAAAATATGGATGTAAATGAATACAAACACTAAGACAGGAATACAGATGAAGACTTTGAACTTAAAATATATGATGTAGATTATCAGTTTTGTTCAAATTTCTTTCCAGTAATCAATGAATGTGAATATTATAATGAAGAGCAATTTAACAATATCAACAGAACAATAGATGACCTTTCCATTATTCATATTAATAGTAGAAGTTTAAGTGTAAATTTATCAAATA
Source organism: Garcialebias charrua (assembly GCA_038048925.1). Classification (NCBI taxonomy): domain Eukaryota; kingdom Metazoa; phylum Chordata; class Actinopteri; order Cyprinodontiformes; family Rivulidae; genus Garcialebias; species Garcialebias charrua. Next base: position 18,196 of record JBBPBX010029790.1, read on the forward strand.
TAACAGGTTATTTAAAACAATTACACAGAACATTCAGTATAATAGCTGTCTCCGAAACATGGTCTAATATATAATTTGATTTACATTAGAATTAAAGGTTCAGGATGCAGTTTCTGTAGAACTGCAGCAGTTAGAAATATTTTCAACAGGCAAAGCATTCTGATCCCTCCCCCTCAGAGCCATATGTGGCTCTGCCCCCTTGTGGTCTGTTGAATTTCAAATTCAAGCTCTGTTTTTATTGGCTGATTCAAATTCAAGCTCTGTTTTTATTGGCTGGAAAATGGCGGGTCACCTTTTCTTTTTAGAAATGCTTATTTACCACCTGGAGAAGCAAGGGGACAATATTTTTTTTTATTTTTTTTCAGAGATTACCTGGCTAACATCAGTCTGTCAGGAGGTAGTGACAGAGTGAAGAAATATGTTCATAAAAAAAGCTACATACTGCAGCTTTAAGTAAAAAAAGGCAGTTTTCATAAGACTAGTCTTCTTCTGCCACCTTTCATTTTAATTTATTTACATCTTTTTTTATTGTATTGTATGTATAATTGTCATGTTTTTAAATGAAATGAATACATTTTCCAAAAAAACAAAAACAAAAAACTGTTTTTTGTGTACAGTATTATAAAAGCAGCATATAACAATGGCTGTTGATGGACATTAAAGTTCAAGATATGTACTCTAATTTAAAACACCAATAATATATGTTGTTTAAAAATAAATGCTTGCAGTGTGGAAATTCCCTATGACAAGAAGTGATTTACATTTTAGAGAAAATCCCTTCTCGGTTCCGTTCGAGGGGGAGAAAAATCTTGTAACAAAACCAGCCCCAAGATCCCATGAAGTTACAAAGTTACACAAAATAAAAACAAAGAAAAACAACACATAGCTTGAGAATAGCACTGTTTTATATTATTGGGAAGTTGTGTGACATAAAAAATAAATAATGCGTAAGTTTAAAAAAGCATACCACATGATAAAGATGGTCTTTGTTTGAGAGTATGACAAAAGCAACAAACTCTAATAATGCTTCAGTTAGGAATTTCCTGTATTGGTTAGGAATTTGTGTTAATTATTAACATCTTTGGATTAAATAAAACATCTGTAGCTGCTCTATTAATAAAAAAAATCAAATATCTATTCTATTTTTTGCAAATATGTCCTCATCTAGCCTGGTTAAAACCAGACCCTTGTCCTTCACTTTGCTTCGTACTAGGGTCTGGAGTTTCTCCTATAGAGAACCGATTCTTGCTGGAGGCATGGCCTCTGCTGAGGTTACCCAATTGTTAACGTTTGGCCGTGACGTATGTTGCGCGGAGCTGCAACATACGTTAGCCTGTCCAGTCCAGTTAGCCTGGCGAGGGCCAGGCTAACTGTTCTGATAAACAGCTCAGAAACCACTCGGTGGATATTTTTTCTGCTACCAGTGTGTAATTATATGGCTTTAATTTACTGACTGTTGGCCTGGATGAAACATTTGAGATAAAATTCGATTTTTTATAATTTATTTTCGTAGCGCCCCCGAGGCTGTCTGGAAAAAGTCAAACCGAAACAATTTAAATCTAGCAGATTTGACCATTTCGTGAATTGATTTAGGAACTGTTAAGCTCAGGAACCCTTCTGCTATAACGTCAGCTAAGAAATATATTTTTTCTCAGCAAAGAAATAATAGTTTTTTACCGTGTTTTCTTGTAAATTCCTTCGTGCAGGCAGCCATTTTGAGCAGGGCAAACTGCGCATGAAATCGACGTTGTTCAAAACTCCGCCTTCTGTTCTCTGATTGGTCCGGTCAAAAATCTACCGGCGAAATCCTTCTCTATGGGAGAAGTCCCAGTGAAGGGAAATGAGAATTGAGCGGAGCTGTGTAGGAAGGCGAGGGCCAGTTTAGTCCTCATCAAACATGATATCAGTGTTTAAGTCTGCATCAGATGAGAAATAACAAAATTCTTAGCCTGAATATCTAGAAAACACTCTAAAATACAAAAAGTAAATCCATAAAACAACTAAATTTAAATTTAATCCAAAACCTCAACCATGATAGATGCACATAGTAAATGATCATATGTTTATTTTTATCATAACTTTAATATTTATTATTATTTGTAGACAGTAAACATAACTGTGTCCCCATGCAACCCCATATTATTAATTGTTAACAGAATATTAGTAGTACAAGGAGTACCGGTAACTGCCATTCTCCCCTTTAATTAATGATTCCATTCATACTTGTTGTCAAAAAGGCAAACGTGGAGTAAT
>JBBPBX010029791.1:0-10359 GCA_038048925.1 Garcialebias charrua
TGTTTGCTCTGGTGATGGACCGACTAACAGATGAGGTCAGGCAGGAATCCCCATGGACTATGATGTTTGCAGATGACATTGTGATTAGGGATGGGGCAGATCCGATCCAGTATCGGTATCGGTATCCGATACCAGCATTATTTAAGTATCGGGTATCGGATCAAACCTGCCGATACTTTTCCGATCCAGCTTCAAAGAGCACTTGTGTTCAATCACAATCTGTGACTGCCCTTTTTAACATTGTGTGAGATAAACCCAATGAAGACACTCTTAAGCCTTACAATAAGGGGGTTCCCTATTGTAAGGCTTAAGAGTGTCTTCATTGGGTTTATCTCACACAATGTTAAAATGAATAGTTTGGGTGCAAAAGTTTCATTATACAGAGTCAAATACCTGAACAGTATCGGATCGGGAAAGTATCGGTATCGGTCGATACTGAGTTAATAAGTATCGGTATCGGATCGGAAGTGAGAAATGTGGATCGGTGCATCCCTAATTGTGATATGTGGTGAGAACAGGGAACAGGTGGAAGAGAACTTGGAGAGGTAGAGGTATGCACTTGAAAGAAGAGGAATTAAAGTCAGACATAGTAAGACAGAGTACATCATGTGTGTGAATGAGAGGGAGGCCAGTGGAACAGTGAGGCTACAAGGAGCAGAGGTCAAAAAGGTGCAGGACTTCAAGTACTTAAGTCAGAGTCAGAGTCAGAGTCAGAGTCAGAGAGTCAGAGAGCCAGAGAGTCTTTATTGTCATTTGCACCGCATGTGGTACATGAGATGAAAACGAGATTATGTACACGAGGTCCCAGTTACATCCAACAACAAATGAAAGAGAAAAACAGTAATAACATCGAGAACTAACTAAGAAAAACATCAACTAGTAATACACTAAGCCTAATATAGTGGGAATAAACAGCAGCACGAACATGAGTTTGTATGAGCAGATGGTCACAGATGAACACAGATGAACACAGCAACAAGAAAACATATCAGCATCAGCATGATGTGATATTTTGCAGTGTTTATTTTAATTTTATTTTTATTTATTCATGAGTCTAACAGCCTCAGGGTAGAAGCTGTTCCTCAGTCTAGTGGTTCTACACTTGATGCTCCTCAACCTCCGTCCTGAGGGGAGTGGGGCAAAGAGTGAGTGTGCTGGATGAGTGAGGTCTTTCATGATACAGGTGGCTCTTTTCCTGCATCTAGAGGTGTAAATGTCTGTGATGGTGGGGAGACTGACTCCAACAGACTTCTGTGCAGCCTTCACCACTCTCTGCAGAGCTTTCCTCTCTTCAACTGTGCAGCCTCCATGCCACACGTTGATGCTGGAGCACAGGATGCTCTCCACTGCACACCTGTAGAAGGAGGTGAGAACTGGGCTGCTCAGACCAGCTCGTCTCAGCCGTCTGAGGAAGTAGAGTCTCTGATGACCTTTCTTGATCAGGCTGGTGGTGTTGTTGCTCCAGCTGAGGTTATCATTCATGTGTACACCCAAGTATTTGTAGCTGGAGACCACTTCCACTGCAGACCCGCCTATTATCAATGGGGCATGGGTGTGTTTGTTCCTTCTGAAGTCCACAATCATCTCCTTTGTCTTCTTCACATTCATGTGAAGATTATTCTCTTTGCACCAGCTCTCCAGGTGTTCCACCTCCTGTCTGTAGCTGGACTCATCATTGTTTGTGATGCATCCCACCACCGCTGTATCATCTGCAAACTTAACAATATGACAGCCTGGAAGTGTGGCTGTACAATCATATGTGAGCAGAGTGAACAGAAGGGGGCTCAGCACACATCCCTGAGGAGAGCCAGTGCTGAGGGTTATGGTGGAGGAGGAGAAGTTGTGGATCTTCACGGACTGTGGTCTGTCTGTTAAGAAGTCTAGTACCCAGTTACAAATAGAGGGGCTTAGTCCAAGTGTAGATAGTTTGTCTATCAGAGTTTGGGGGATCATGGTGTTGAAGGCAGATGTGAAGTCCACAAAGAGCAGACGCACGTATGAGTCTTTCTGATCCAGGTGGGTGAGAGCAGTGTGGACCACGGAAGAAATGGCGTCCTCTGTTGATCGGTTCTCACGGTATGCGTATTGATGAGGGTCCTCATTGATGTTGACGGTTGCCTTGATGTGGGACATGACCAGTTTCTCAAAACATTTAGCGACTATCGGGGTGAGGGCCACCGGTCTATAGTCATTCAGACCAGTCACTGTGGAGCTCTTTGGGACTGGGATGATGGTCGCGGTCTTCAGGCAGGTGGGAACTGACTCCAGTGCAAGTGAGGTGGTGAAGATGTCAGCCAGCACCTCACAGAGCTGGTCCGCACATTCCTTCAGAACTTTCCCTGGGATGTTGTCTGGTCCGGTTGCTTTATGAGGATTAATCTTTCTGAGACTGCCTCTCACTTCTGCTGCGGACACCCTGAGATGCTCTTCATCTGGTGATGAGGTGAGTCTGGTGCTAGCTGGTCTGTTTGGATCATCAAAACGTGCATAAAACTTATTGAGGGCATCAGGCAGAGATGGGTCCCTGGGGCATTGTTTGTTTTTGCCTTTGTAATCTGTTATGCATTTAATACCCTTCCACATGCTCCGTGGGTCTTGTGAGGTGAACTGTCCCTCGATCCTCTGTGCATACGTGGCCTTGGCCTTCTTAATGCCATCCTTCAGTTCATTCCTGCTCTTTCTCAGTTCCACTTTATCTCCTGACTTGAATGCAGTGTCTCTGGCTGCTAGCAAGGCGTGAACTTCTTTATTTAACCAGGGTTTCCGGTTCGGGTAGGATTTCACATATTTTTTTATGGATACATTTTCAGAGCATGTACTGATGTAACCCAGGACTGAGGAAGCGTACAGTTCCATGTCCACTGAACTACCATCAGTGGCTGCTTCTCTGAAAACAGACCAGTTTGTCCTCTCAAAACAGTCTCTCAACAAGGGGGAACTATCTTGAGGCCAGATTGTTATTTCTCTTTGTTCCGGCTTGGACCGCCTGAGTGGAGGGAGTTCTCTTGGGGCCAGAATCAGAGAGTCGTGGTCTGAAGATCCGAGCGCTGGGCGTGTCTTCGCCGTGTATGCCCCCTTTACATTTGTGAAGACTTGGTCGAGTGTTTTATCTCCTCTCGTAGCTGCGAAGACGTTCTTATTGAAGGCTGGGAGGGACACTTGGAGATCTACGTGATTGACGTCCCCGCAAACAATGAAAAGCCCCTCAGGATATTTACACTGCAGCGAGGTGAGTAAGTCATGAATTTCTCTCTGGGCGTCATTAGCATTAGCATCAGGGGCTATGTAAATAACGCTGATTACGATCACTGAATAGTCACGTGGCATATAATGCGGCCTACATCTTATTGTGATCAACTCCACGGCAGCTGAACAAGCTCTTTTTATCACAGCACAGTTCGTGCACCAATCCTTGTGTACGTAAATACAAACACCACCACCTCGCGTTTTCCCCGTAGTCTCGATGCACCGGTCTGTTCTGAAGAAGAGCCGGTCGTCCAGCTCGTAAACAGAGTCTGGAGTGTCCTCAGAGATCCAAGTTTCCGTAAGACAAAGCACGGAGCATCTTCTCATCTCCTCCGACGTGGTCACCCTCAAACGAAGTAGATCCATCTTGTTGTCGAGTGAGCGCACGTTAGACAGGAAAAGAGCCGGTCGTCCAGCTCGTAAACAGAGTCTGGAGTGTCCTCAGAGATCCAAGTTTCCGTAAGACAAAGCACGGAGCATCTTCTCATCTCCTCCGACGTGGTTACCCTCAAACGAAGTAGATCCATCTTGTTATCGAGTGAGCGAACGTTAGACAGGAAGAGAGCCGGCATCGGGGGTTTACCGGTTTTAGCGTCTTTCCGCAAGTACTTAAGGTTGATGGAGAAAAGTTTCAGGAGTGATTTGTAACAAAAGAGTGGCAGCAAAGGTCAAAGCAAAAGTTTACAAGACGGTGGTGAGACCAGCTATGTTGTATGGTCTGGAGACAATAACCGTGTTTCCATCCATTTTAATTGCGAAATTTGAGCTACCTCGCAAATATGTAAATACAAATTAATGCAGATCAGAAGTGTTTCCATCTACTGGCTTGAAGCGCTTCTTCCAAGCCGCGCACAGCGTCATTACGTCAGACGTCAGCGTCATTACGTCAGACGTCAGCACTGCGCATGTCTACAGTAAACAGGAAGTAGCGGTTGAAAACAGAACCCGGCCACACATCTCGTCAAAATGGAGAGAATATTTCAGGTACGTGTTGCTATCGGGCGAGTTGTATTTATTCTGTCATGCCAACTAGTTTTAGCGATGTTACATGTTGTCCGGAGCGGAAACAGCTGAACGTCACGTGACGTGAATGTTCGCTACGTCAGAAATGAGTCGGAAAATGTGTTTCCATCTGTCGTTTAGCGCATCTCAAATCCCAAAAACCACCTCAAGCGAGCGTATAAACTTTTTAGCGTATTTCAGGAAGTAACCTCGCATTTTGCCGTTTCCATTAAGCTTTTCTGCTGCGCTACTTCAAAATGCGCACCTAGAAACCTTGATGGAAACACGGCTAGTGTCACTGACAAAAAGACAGGAGAAAGAACTGGAAGTAGCAGAAATGAAGATGTTGAGGTTCTCCTTAGGAGTGACAAGGATGGATAAGATCAGGAATGAGATCATCAGAGGTACAGCACATGTTGAACAACTGGGAGATAAAGTTAGGGAGGCCAGACTGAGATGGTTTGGACATGTCCAGAGGAGGGACAGTGGGTATATTGGTAGAAGGATGTTAGAAATGCAGCTGCCAGGAAAAGACAAAGAGGAGATATATGGATGCAGTTAGAGAGGACATGAAGGTACAGTATAGTCGGAGTGAGGACAGAGGATGCAGAGGACAGAGTGAGGTGGAGGAGGATTGCTGTGGCGACCCCTGAAGAGGGAAAAGCCGAAAGAACAGGAAGAAGACGAAGAATGTGTAAAATTGGCTGAGCTAAAACCATTTGTGTTTTTAAAAATTTTACAAGCTGTCTGAGCCATTCTGAATTAGGTTAACTTGAACAGTTCAACCGTTTTAGAACATAACCTGTCATCAGTTCCTGAATGTTTTATCAAATTCTGTCAAATGGTTCATGAGCAATTTTGTAAACACAATCTAAAAATATTTAATGACTAATAGCATCGGGTGACAATGATCAATCTTATTGTGGCTGCACTGAAACATTTTATGTGGCCACATTAAAAATGTTCTGGATCCTCTCACTCTTATGCTTTAAAATATATATATAAAAAAGAGCATCTGGACTACTGTACAAACTTTAGGGTTAATATTTATAATTTTCCTGCTAATATTTGCATCAGGCCAATCGAGTCAGGAGTTTTTACCAGGCGTTAATAAACATTGAGAAATGTTTGGAAGTACTTCTTAAATGTACTTGCTGATTATATTGTTATGATTTCATGTAAAGTCCAAGGTCCAACTAAAGCAAACGTTTTACCTTTTTACTACGAGTAAAAAAAATACAAGCAGCAAAGCAAGAATCAAATCGTAGATTCAAAAACCGAGATTTGCCATCTAAACAGTTGACTGAAAAAATATTAGGGTAAACTAATTAGATACATCAGAATCAGCAGATAAAACTGCAATTTTCTTGAAAAGCATCCCTTGAAAATGTTAAAGGTACAACCGTTTTTTACAAATTGTTCGGTTCCGTCCTCAGAGGAATTCACTATACACCATTACACGGCAGCTGACCCACTTTTCCCCTGGCTGCTATTTTCAGGAGCTCCAAAGGGAACGAGCAGAAAGAGATGGAGAACAAACGAGGAGCAGAGAGATGGTGGGCCGAGGAGGAGATCGTTTTTAGAAGAAATGAAGGGTTATGATGATACACAGTCCAGCAGGAGTAATGCTGAGATTCTGCCTCGGGCCCAGCCCGGCACCACAAATCCTCCAGGACGTTTCATATTCAAGGAGCACGAAAGGGCAGATCGGGACAAAAATAAATCACAGAGCTGGATCATAAATTAATTATACTGCTGCTTATGTGGGAATGCTCTTTCGAGTGTGTAGGGTGTGCATTGTAAGTGTGTTTGGACGGAGATCCTGTGCTGTACGCTCCAAGGATTAGCTTTATGTCAGACCTTTATTCTTAAATGGCTTGTCATCACTGTGGGCTCCAGGTGATTCCACTTAATGCCAAGCTGCAGACTCATGATACCAAGCTGTGAGGGCACCTCGAACAAAACTAAAAGCGTAGGACTCTCTGAAGGAATGCATATCACCTGCCAGAGATTTAGACTAAGATGTTGAGAAATGATGAAGTTGTTTTGGTCAAACCTTGGAAAATAACATTATGCACAATCTTGTGCATTATTTCACGTGATCTGTTAGTATTTGGAATATATCTTGAAGGAATCAAAGTTTAGAGAAAAGAAAAGCAACTCTTTGCTGTGAGAATGATCAACATTCAGTGTGTGCTGGGATCAAAGCATCATCACGACTCAAACGTAAAATATGTGGTTGGGTTTCCACTTTGGATTGTCCCACAGCTGGACATTTGCTGACAGAGAGGCGTCAGTTTCTGTCAGGAGGATCACATGACCAGCAGGCTCAGTTGTATGAAACTCCATTTAGAACAGAATGGCAGAAATTATTCAATAAGCTCAAATAACAGTCTGAAACTGTATGATGTGCCAAAAATTATTATAATATTAATAATAATAATAATAATTTTATTTAAAAGCGCCTTTCAGGACACCTAAGGACACTTAACAAACCAATACAGTGCAAACATTATCAGTGACAAATTGAAATATAAAATACATAAAGATTATAAAATGCAAAATAATAAAAATACATTTAGTAAAGTTAATGATAAGCTAGTCTAAAGAGATGTGTTTTCAGGGCTGTCTTGAACAGAGAAAGGGAGGTGGTGTTTCGAAGGTCTATCGGTAGAGCATTCCAGAGGTGAGGGGCAGAGCAGGTGAAGGCCCTGCTCCCCATGGTGACTGGAGAGGCAGGCAGAGGGTACATGGAGATGTAGCGAGATGTAGCGATTATGTGCACCATAAACACAATATATTAGTGCTTTCATCTTTATTTTGGAATTATTTATTAACACAACCAAATATTGGTAGTTGCAAATACTATACTATACAATATACTTTAAACTTTATTGATCACCAAGGGAAAATTTCATAAGATGCATGTGATAACTGACCGGGAAAAAAATATATATTTACTTTAGCAGGACTTGTTTTTCAAATATCAGATTCATGCTTAAACACATGCATAATGTAAATACTGTATATGCTAAATAGATACTGATATTTTAACCACCTCCACTTTAAATATGAACCACACAAGAAGAGAGACAGGAATTAATTTTCAGAGAAGCAGACTTTGAAAATGGGAGATCACCTCAAGACACTTTGAAACAAGTTTCAAAACTGTTAAAAAAAATAATAATTTGACAATAACTCAGCCAATTTTACAGCTATTACGCTCAAAAATTGTGTGGTTGCAGTTGAGATTGATCCCTAACACATAATCTGGATGCTAACAGATTATGTAAAATGTTTTATAAAAATTTGACAAATTAAATATTTGAAGTCAATTTTGTCTGCAAATTATTCCATTAACCACTGGATGGATTTTAATGAAACTTCCAAGATACTGAATGGACATTTAAAACTGATTAACCTTTGGAGCCAAACTAATTTAAGATGGCCACTACAGCCAAATAACCTTAGAAAACACAAAATGACTATAAGCCCTGCCAGTTTTACAAATACAGTATCCCTCGATCCTTCGCGGTTTGTTTAGGGCGGACTCGGGCTATACCGGTTCTTCAAAATAAAAGTGGACATGACACAACTGGCTGATTGATGGATAAGCCGCATGATCGGCATGGAATTTATTTTTTATAAATTATTTTAAATTATTTAGCACCTGCTGCACATTTTTGCAGCCCATACTGCAGGAGAAACTTCCTGCTGCAGCTGATCAGCTGTTCTCCGTGCATGATCAGCTGTTCACCATGCAGAGCGGAGAAGTGGGCGTGGCCAATGTCAATGTCAATGTCAATTTTATTTATATAGCACATAAAAACAACCGAAGTCGACCAAAGTGCTTTACAGTTAAAAAAAATAAAAACAGAGTAAAATGCATCTAGTGCCACTAAACATAATAAAGCTATCAGTAAATGCAACAACAATAAAATCTGCTCAAAATTTGATCTCACATTCTGCGAGGATCAAATGCCAAGTAAAAGAGATGAGTCTTAAGTGAAGATTTAAAAGTGTCAACAGTCTGAGCGGTCTTTACTTTCTCAGGTAAACTGTTCCACAGTTTTGGAGCAGCAACCGCAAAAGCCCGATCACCTCTGGATTTCATTTTGGATCTGGGGACATCTAAGAGAAACTGGTTGGTAGACCGGAGTGCTCTTACAGGAGTGTAGATATTAATAAGATCACATAAATATGACGGGGCCAGACCTTTTAAGATTTTAAAAACAAGCAATAAAATCTTAAAATCAATCCGATAGTGGACAGGGAGCCAGTGAAGGGATGCCAGGACAGGGGTTATGTGTTCATATTTTTTAGTTGAAGTTAAAAGACGAGCTGCTGCGTTCTGGACAGATTGTAAACGATGCAAAGATGATTTGTCTAAACCAACATACAGTGAATTACAATAGTCCAAGCGAGAAGTAATAAAAGCGTGAATCACCTTTTCAAGGTCTCTGAAAGAGAGACAAGACTTCACCTTGGCAATGAGTCTTAGCTGGAAGAAACCAGATTTAACTACAGCATTTATCTGTTTGTCTAACTTAAAAGCACTGTCAAAAATAACTCCCAGATTCCTGACATTGGAGTGGCTGTATGAAGCCAAGGGGCCAAGAACATTTAGGGTGTTACATTTGCCAAAGCTGATGGCTTCCGTTTTATTTTCATTTAGATTTAGAAAATTAAGTTTTAACCAGATTTTAATATCATTCAGACAGTCCAGGAGTGGATCCAGTGGAGTGACCCTGTCTGACTCAATTGGAAGATATAACTGTGTATCATCAGCAAAGAGCACTTGCAGGTGGCCAAGAGCAGAGGAGGCAGGGAGCTTAAAGGAGAAATGTAATCAAATCTGAAAAAATCGATATAACAAGAATTTCATATAGTAAACAACACACATAAACATACTTAGTATGCTTTTTTCAAGTCAGTAGCTTAAAGAAATAGTTTTTTACATTTTTCCTGCTACATGCCGAAGTGCAGTGATTTCTGTAGTCATTTTCTGGACGCACTTTTATGACACAATTAAGACCTCCTTTGCTATCTTACAATAACACTGAAGCTATAAACCCATCATTACTGTCCTCCTGTCTGTCATTTAAAATGGAAGCAGAAGACTTTTTTGAATCTGAAGGATATCACTTTAGTTTGTCAAAAACAGTTTGGTGATTTAGTGCATTAATGGGCATTTCTATCCTGGAAATACGAATAGCCGTGCGTTAGCCGCCGCATGCTAACGTTAGCATGCTAGCGCCGTATGCTAACGTTAGCATGCTAGCGCCGTATGCTAACGTGGAAGTGGGGGTGTTGAAAATGTCCTGAAACAGTTACCAATGTCTTGTTAAGCTCTGTCTTCCCCAGAACATAGTAGGATCTAAAATGATTTTTAAAGATGAAGGAGCAAGTTGAAACATGCTGTCTCCCTCCTTGCTAGCAGGCTCCATTGGGAGCTGCCTGGCTAACTAACTACGGTGGCCCTACACGGCCAAAATTCTACAGCGGCCGAATGCACAGGAGCGGTAAAAATACAATATAAAATTTTAAAAAAGTTTTAAAATCGATTTTGGGGCTTTTAGAATCGATTCTGAATCGCCAGGACTAAGAATCTTGATTCTTTAAAAATAGATTTTTTTTGCTGCATCCCTAATTGCTACACACTGAAACCTTTTTGTCCACAACTAGATACACACACTAATATTACTGTATGAGGATACACACTGAAACCTTTTTGTCCACAACTAGATACACACACTAATATTACTGTATGAGGATGAACTCCAGTTGCACTGCCTATGTCATATTCAGGGGACGGAGAGCAGGCAGGGGGAGGGGGGTCAAAAACACCAGATGAGAATTTCTTCACTTTGCAAAGTCTAAATTTGAGTTAGGATGACATTTTTGACTTGTGAAAATTTCTCAACAAGCTTATTTTATGCTTTTCATTAGACTACTATTAGCTTAAAAACACTTTTCATTTCTCCTTTAAATCATGACGCTCTTTTCGAGTGATTGGAGTTTAGAAATATTCTTTAGAATATTGCAAGAGTGTGGGAAGGGTTTAAAACACACACACACACACACACACACACACATATATATATATATATA